>LR132457.1:0-22179 GCA_900634815.1 Paradendryphiella salina | reverse complement strand
CCCTACCCCAGCGCCAACGGCACCCTCCCCAGCGGCCCCGCCGCCGGCACTGGCTACCCCACTGGCACCGGCGCTCTGCCCACTGCCACCAAGCCCGCCACCCCTGAGTTCACTGGTGCCGCTAGCAAGGCCACCGTTGGCTTCTTCGCCATCGCTGGTGCTCTCGCTGCTTTCTTGTAAGCAATTGGCTCGTGAGTGATTTGTTGTGACATGGCCCGCCCTGTCACTTTTAGTCTATTCTTGAGCTTCGAAAGAGGAGGATGATAAAATATGGCTTCACGGGTTACGACTTCAGCTCTGCATCACGATTCAGTCTAGGATTGGGAGCGCGGTGTTGGTGGTACGAGCCCTTGCTTCCTTGCGCAATTCTGTCGCAGCAGCATTTCGATGGACAAATAATACTTGGTATTGTAATACGCATTGGTTGAAATGCTTACTGGCCCTATGGAGGGAGTCGTGTGGTCCCGGTGGCCTTCTTGTTCAAAGATTCTTTGCCTATTCTGAAAAGAATCGGCAACACAATTGACATGATTTCCACCTTCTCACTATTTTTCTCAATGATTGCGTGCGGTGACTTGTTTTTGATCTTCAGCTTTGCCCTTGTCAAACACCGCCTTCTCCATGAAAACAGTTCGGCCATGACTCCGGTTTGCGTTTGATTGTTTCCCGAAACCGAGAACCTAGCCGTTGAGCCTACAGTTCCCACAGGATCTTGATCAGGGGAAATTACTGGTCGCCTAATCAACAGCTACCAACCATCTCTTCGCTTGCCAATGCTCCCCTCCCCTCCCAGAAGACGGAAACACGTCACCCTTTCAAGATGATCAATAAATGTACCGGCATCTCAGCGCTTAGTGCCTCCTATGGTCACAGCATTTTTGATTAGCACCTATTTAGCCGATCCATATTCATTTGCAAGTATGCGTTTGTTGTCTAGTGACACCGTCTACTTCTATGCCATAATGATGAAAAGAACTTGGGCGCCGAATGCACCTCTCATGACTCTGCTCCTACCACATATGCTACTGTAGCTTACAAAAGCGTGTCGCCAAGCGCACAACGAACAATGGAGACACCAGCGCGGACAGTGTCGCCCGCACCCTCAGCATCCAAGCTAGGGTTGACCTCGACGAGATCCAATGCAATCAGCGAGCCGGTCTCTGCAACGCACTCGGCGATAAAGTCACCCTCTCGCAGCGTCAGACCACCACGAACTGGTGTGCCGGTGCTGGGAGCCCACATGGGGTCGAGGGCGTCGACGTCAAAGGAGAGATGGATGGGAGTGTCACTTCCGATCCAGCCCAGCGCCATATCCATGACCTTGCCAATGCCGTGTCTGCAAAAACCTCCCCGTTAGCAATGTATACTTCGTCGCAAGCAATACGCGACTTACCTGTCAATGTCGTGCATGGAGAAAGCCTTGATACCATGCTCCCTCAAAATCTTCTTCTCGCCCTTATCAATGTCCCTCAAACCAATGTACACCAGCTTCTTGGTGCTAAGGCGATGTTCCTCCTTGATCCAACCAAAGATGTCTTCCCTCTCCTCTGTCGCCAGGCCCGTCAGGAAACTAACTGGCATACCATGAATGTTGCCGCTATCCGACGTCTCAGGCGTATTAATATCGGCATGCGCATCAACCCAGATAACCGCAATATCTTTACCAAGCCGCTCACGGACAGCTTTTGCGGTTCCAGAAACGGTGCCAATGGCAATGGAGTGGTCACCGCCCAGAGTCAAGACAAGCTTGCCGTCTTTGGCGTGCTTGTATACTTGGTCGCTGACTTCCTTGGTGACGGCGCTGGCGAACTTGGGGCGCTTCATGTTGCGGTAGTCGGGGTCGTCCGAGGGCTGCAGTTCAGAGTAGTTGTGGACTTGGCCGTCGTAGCTGACGTTGAATTCTAGGTCTTCTTCTAATTGCTTGATCAGGCCATTTTCGATGAGCGCCATGGGAGCTGCGTCGACACCGGCTTTGGGCTAGAGCGGGGTCGTGTTAGTTGTGGTAGGGCTGGGGAGGGTGGTAGGCGTGAGCTTACCTGGCCGCCGCTGAAGCCGACTGCGACGATACCCAGATCATGCCGGTTGGGCAAGAACTTGGGTTGTATTGTGGGTGCGGAAGTCATTTTTGCTAAGAAAGATAATTAGCGTTGGCAACGAAGAGGTTTCCTGCAATGAGATGTGCAAGATATCTTTATTGGTGGTTCTCATGACGAAAGTGCGACTTTCCACTTCCCAGCCCGCCGAAAATAAAAAGCAACACCATAATGCCAGATGCAGCAGCAGAATCATCTTACCTGAGGTCGACAGGCTTGTTACAGTAGTCGAGGAAAAAAGAAGGAAGTAATTCGTTCAACAGACACAGATCGACGTCGTGAGTATGTACGCGAGCACAATCACACGTTTTTGGCAAACCACGGGCGGAAAGGGAAGAAAGCGAAATGCAGATAACATCAAAAAGGCAGGGCAGTCGCGGGCTTTTTATCTCTGGCACGGGGCTCGCTTCTTAGGTAATTATGTGTCGCTGAATTTTCGTGGCATCGTGTACACCTGTACTTAACGGAAGAGCAACATGAGGCTCTCGTCAAATTTATCACTTAGGGGAAATAGTTTATCTAGGAAGGTCTGGTAAGGCCTCGTCAAGGACAAGCTGCTCCCCGCTAAGAAAGAGGGCCAAGGCAACCCTTGTCCGATTAGGTAGGTGGCACGCGCAACGCAATTGGGCAATGGGCCGGCAAAGATTGAGTTGATGGGGTATGTGATTTACAAAGGGATTCCGAATGTGTTTGCGCGTTGCAGAGATGGAATGCAGAGGGGCTATGTTCGCAGCCAAAGAACAATAAACTGTCTGGGGTGTCTCAAGCCACTGGGAGTGCGATTGGGTCGCGAGGCTTGGTCTAATCCGGGCATAGAATCGGCGGGTTCAGTCGGCTTTGCTGCCATCGCCCGCTCCAATCTCACGCTGACCCATCTTGCACCGGTCGACTCTGCCTATACGCCACCGCATCCAATGCTATCCATGTCTGCTCCGGCTATTCGCTTCACCGCTGCCAAAGGGCCAAAATCTAACATGGGCACTATTCAGCTGCTCTGTCACGTTAAGCCTGGCGTCAATGCAAGTCGTGGAGGCATTGCTGCTGTCTCGGACGAGCGCGTCCAAGTGTGCGTTGCGGCACAGGCAAAAGATGGACAGGCGAACAAGGCTGTGAGGGAAGTCATTGCGGATGCGCTCCGCGTAGCCAAGTCTGACGTCGAGGTCATCAAGGGTACGAGAAGTAGAGAAAAGATAGTGGCTGTGCGGACAAGCCCCAGCGGCACACCTGAAGAGGAGGTTGAGAGGATCAGAATCATGCTGGGTGGGTTGGCAGGCGCATGAGGACAACAATCTTACTGATGCAAACAAATTACTATTATATTACTCTCTGTTGCGAGCCATCAAGGAGCGTCTCGTATGTACAGCATAGGTATATCAATCTTCCATCGCTTTTGGCCGTTCCATGGTTCGTTTCTTACAGCATAACTCGCGCATTATGTTCCAATCAAGCGTTTTGCTCCTTTCGTTTCGGTTCGAAATCGCAGGAGAATCTAGTACTGCCAGGCGCCAGGGGAGTCGACAGAAGCTGCAATTAGCGTTAGTGGGTGGAGATGCGCAAGGATACTTGGTGCGGAAAACTTACAGGTAAGAGCGCTGAAGCCAAGGCAGTCATCGCCAAAGGTACCGTTGGTGATGGCACCATAGACCTGGTATCCCTCACCCTCGCCAGCTGGGCAGGCAAGGAAGCCAGTCTCGAAGTTGAGGTAGCCGAAAGAGTTGCCGTTGGTGGGCGCCTCCTTGCTGAAGCCATCGACAACGGAACCGGGAGGCACGTACGCAGAGTGCGCGACCGTGTAGCTGAGGGCGCCGTTGGGACCGACGTAAACCTGCTGACCACCGGGGACAACAACACCGAGGCCGAGGGTCTTTTCACCGCCAGCAAGAACGGTGGTGTTGCCTGGTGGGCAGGCATCAGCGCCAACACTCTCGACTGGGCAGTAAGAGGATGGGCCCTCGCCGCCGAGGTAGAAGTAACCGCCACGAGCGGTCAGAGGCTGAAGGTGAATGGGAGATGCGCTGCGAGCAGAGATGACGCCGAAGTAGGGGCTGTCTGGCGTAGACGAAGCCGTGGCCGAGGGAGAGGCCATGGCGCTGGCGAGGAGGGTGGTGAAAGCGGTAGTGTACTTCATTGTGGTGATGTTTGGGGACGAGTTCGGGGGGAAAAGTAATTATTGATGAGAAGATGGTGGGGGTGAAGTTGCAGAGGCTTAGAATTGATGGTGCTGGGAATTGCTTTTGCAGCGTCGTCAACGTCCCTTTATATACAAACAGTGGTGAGGGGTTTGTTCAATACCAACCTCATCATCGATGGACCCGTCTTTTCGTACAGGTGCAGTCCCTGCACCAAACTAGAAGCCAGCCTTGCCCTTGGGAGAAAGCCCTCTGTGCAAGCAACCGTTCCTAGCCAGCGTCAAGCTCTTACTAGCGACGACTTTAGTGATGATCAGCTGTAGAGAGTACAAGGATAGAACAGTAGTAGCGGAGCTAGCCGGGACATTGCATGGTGATAGTCCCACACTGAGCGTCATGCCCAATCCCGCCGAACCGAACACGAGATGTCGTCGTAGTAATCGCCTCGTGTTCGCGGTGCTGTGAAGTCATACGATGATGGAGATTGAGGAATAAGCAATGTCAAAGGGGTCATTTTCGGGGATTTTGGTCTCTTAGCGAAGCGGCGGCATGTAGACCGGAGCGCTTGGTATTGTTGCTTGCCGATTCGACAGCGATATTCGCCTCGCGCCCGTCAGTCGCACGTTTTGTTTCCAGAGGTTGCCGTGGTCCCTTTGCCGCCTGTTCTTTGTCACCCTGACACCGAAATATGTCTGTCTAGCTGTACATCGTTCAGAGATCAACAGGCACCGTAGTATCTCTTCGCAACGAGGCTGGCAAGGACAACAGCGAAGCCCCAAGATTCATAACGATGTCCCCCGCTTCCAGGATTGTGCCACACCCGTCCGCTTAGCGCTCCTACCATGGCCACACCCACAAATAGACGCCGTAAAACCTCGTATTGATTTGAGAAATCCCGCGCCTTCTCCGGTGTAAAGAGACAGCTGGCATTTCGGTGATAGTGGTGTGCGATTGTGGATAACACGGGAGCTTGAGCATCGCAACGATACGCTCGCCGCGGGTCGCCTTAGATAGAGTCTTGTGTGACTGTGGTGGCTTCGTACGATCGTACTAAACATCTCGGACCAGGCCCGGAGTTGCTGGAATGAAGAGCGCTGAACCGTCCTCGTATGGCAAGTGTGCTACTGACAGAATCGCACGAGGAAGTCCCTGCGATCAATATGGAGAAGTTGCTCCATTCGGCGACATCGGCCACAGTTCCATTAGCAAAGGCATCTAATGAGGGGTCGCATACATGCAAGCGTGAAATTCAATGATCCATTATTCGGTTGGTGCATGAACCATGATCCTGAGAGCCGCCAGAGCAGCGGTGAACATGCTATACAAATTTCAACTATTGCGTGTCTACAGGGTATCAACATTCTCTACATCCACAGACAGAGCTTCCCGCTCGCTGTCCCGGCTGCCACCCAGTCGACCGTAGGATGGAACTTTGCAACCGAGGGTACCGCGGTAATACCATCGCCTCCAAGCTGCGCCAGCTGTTCACCTTTCGCCGTGTAAATGTCGACGAAGCGATTCATGTTGCCGATACAGAAGCGCTGTACATTGTCCTGGGGAGACTGCTGCCATTGGGCCCGTAATCTACACGCGACGTTAGCATCACACTTTGCAGATGGTCCATGTATTGGATGACGAACATCGTGACCCATCGTCCGCTCTGGTTGTTGTGCGGCACTACAACGCTCGGCTCCATCTCCGCTTCTTGCAAAGTAGTACCCATTTTCCAGTCTGCGCAGTTGCCAAAATCGTGGATCTTGATTGTGTCGTCGTATGAGGCTGTAGCTACTTGGCCAGCTGAGTTCCATGCAGCGTGCGAAACCGACAACTTGCTGGTGTGCTCTCCAACAAGCGTCGGTAAGCGATCATCCCCCTTCCCTGTGATCTTGCGTAAATCCCAAATCTTCAGCGTGCGGTCCAAAGAAGCTGTGGCTACGAGATGTGGATGGAGAGGATGCAGAGTGAAGCCTCCGATTTTCTTATCTGACAACTGGAAAATTTGTAGCCCCGCTGCCTTTTCCGACGGTGTACGCATGTCGTATATACCAAACTGCCCGTCTAACGTGGAGAAATATAGCATGTTTGGATCGTCCTTGGAGATCTCGAGCCCGGAGAGCGGTGCCTCCTCATTCGCATCTGAAGGAGCATACACTTCGACCGCAACGCCCTTTGCGAGATCTAGTTTTCGTACAGTGGAATCGTACGAAGCAGAGTACAGCGTATTCGAATCGTGAGGGCTGAATTGAAAGGTATGTATGGTCCGTGTGTGCGGTTTCAACGTGGTGATCGTAGGGCCTTCTCTACCGGCGTCCTCGTCGTCCTCCACCTTGACTTCAGCGGCCTTCTGGGAGGCATCACATATACCCAAGTTTCCAAGCTTGTCACCGGCAAACACCAGAGGCTTTTCTGTAGTAGGGTGCAGCCCCATGGAGTAGATGCGCTCTGGGGTGATTTTGATCTCGTTGGGTTCAAAATCTTCCCAAAGTTGCAGGCCACTCATGCGCTCTCGGAGTGCTCTCAGCTCCTTGTCCGTCGTCTCCTTCACATCGTCGTAGTCGAAAGTACGCGCGTAAGGATCCGCTGGGCCAACGGAGAGAAAGTTGCCGCTCTTGTCCCAATCTTTACCTGCAACAACAATGTCGCTGAAGTTATACGCGTCACTCACGCGTTGCCTCTTCGCGCGATCAGCCTCTCTTATTGCGGTGTACTCATCCTCTGCTTTACGCTTCGCGACCTCACTGTCGGCGACGATGCCCTTTAGTCGCGAGGAGGATCGTCGTGGCGCTGTTTCTTCTTCTTTGATCTTCTTCGGTGCTGGCTTCTTTGCCTTTGGCCTTGACGGGACAGACGCTTTCGCCTTGCTTGTAGGCCCTAAACCAGCCTGCGCAGCCTCCATCTCGAGGCTGCGCAACAGCGCCTGCGTCTTGGCAATGTTTTCTTGCCGTTTGCGCTCATATTCGCTGATCTCCACATTTTTGCCACGCGCCATTGTGATCTAGACTGTGCGATACGATGCGAGGATGTTTCCGACAAGGGCCGGGGCGTCGTCCCGAAGGCGGCAATAGATGATGCGGGCTGCGATACGCGTGCGGTGGCGGCGAAGTGATTGTGTGCAATGTTTCAATGTCGCCTCTAAGATGTGCGGAAAATCCGATGGGTACCTGAAGATCGAATGGCGAAGTCTTCTGGTAATGCAGGGAGAAGGTGGGTTACAAGGCCCCAGCTGGGTCCAGGTCCCGCGTCATTGCCACTAGCGCCAACGCGAACAGCGCGTTTGTCACGTGTTGACGCGTGCGCACCCGAGATGCAGCTCTGAAACCCTACAGAGGTTCAAGATCTTCAGAGGCAACAGTTACCGAATGACGGGCCGTGTCGTCGATGTGTGCAGGCGTTGCTGATGGATGGTTGCTGTCATAGTGTCGTTGATCGGCGTTGAACTGTTAGGGCGAGATCTGATCGATTGCGGTCTTGGCAGATTCGCGGAGGAAGGCCTCAGTTCTCCGTATCGACAGATCTGAACATCTTCAATTCCACCAAGATGCCACCATCACGGCTAGCCAGCTCCCTCCGCGGGACATGCCGAGTAGCCTCAGTCCATTCAACAACAGCCCGGAGACAACGATGCCTATATCATTCATATGATTACGCTCAGCCGCCGCCATTCTCCCCCGCCGAGACTGCGATACTTTCTTCCGCATATGCACACGTGCCAAACCACGGCTTCACCATAGATTCGCTCAAGCTTGGTGCTCGAGACGCCGGTTACCTTGATGTCTCTACAAATCTACTTCCACGAGGGGTTTTTGACCTCATCAACTTTCACCTCGTTACACAACGGTTGGCTCTGCAAAACAATGTCCAGTTCGCAAAGGAGAATGACCAAGGAAAGGAAATGGGCGTCGGTGCCAAGGTCAGGACCTTGACTCTGGCACGCCTTCGCGCAAACGAACCCATTATTCACCGCTGGCAAGAGGTATATAACCAGGCCACAAGCTTATATATCAATTTGCTGATGTTGTCAGGCACTCGCAATCATGGCCCAACCGACGTACATGCCGGCGTCCTTTGCAGAGTTGGCTAGGCTCGCGGACGAGATATGGTTTCTATCAGGCGATCAAAGTGTCGACGGTAGCTGGTACACGAAACGAGCGACCCTATCTGCAATCTATTCCTCGGCAGAGGTATACATGACGCAGGACAAGTCGAGCAATTTTGTTGAAACCGAACAGTTTCTGGACAACAGATTACAAGATTCGATGAAGGTCGGTGGCTTTATTGGTGGCCTGAGTGAATGGCTCAACTACACTGGGCATTCTGCTATCAATGTGCTCAGAAGCAAGGGCGCAGGCATCTAGGTCAAGTTCTTCGCCTAGTCCTCCTATAGTGTCTTGATAATTGTTTGCTTTGACATTTCGGCTATTGGCTCCGTGCGCCGACATGGCCTGTGTCATCCGTCCGGCTTCTCTCTCCCCGTGAGTGAGCATGTACAGTTGTCCTTCAGGGGCACTGCGTAAAGCGCCTACGTCATCGTACTTTGGATCTCGATTGCAATCCTTGGACGCGACTGATATCGTATGACGCCCTCGAAACTTTCCAAAGGACCATCGTTCGATAAGAATGAGTCAAAATGGACATCGACGATGATCTTGGACAGCATAGCGGAGGGGACCGTAGTTGTTAATGAAACCATGTTGGCATTGGGCCTTCTGATTCGACCGGAAGAATTTTCCGGCACCCTGACCTTGCCGAACTTCAAACCATGTTAGATGCAAGCTTGATCAATGATCTGGGTCCGAAGATACCATGACCATGCTGTGAACACAAGACTTCACATGATGAACGCTGCGCTCTGGCCGTAACGAGAGCTCCTGAGCAGGCAGCCTGTTGCACGTTGTGAGGGTCCAGCGCGCTCATCGTCCATATACCCACTGGCTGCCGATCATTAGCATCCCTGGCGAGTGATGCTCTGGCGAGTGCTCCGGCTGGTGCCTCTTAGCTCAGGGTCTCCCCGATGGCGATGCCAGCAGCGATGCTCACCACCAGCTCGATCCAGGCGTACGGTGGGAGACGCTAAGCACATCATGGCATAACGGCCAAGCAGCCAATGAGCATACCAGGCAGCCCAAGCCGGCCGGGTGAGACGACATCAGGGTCCAGCGCTGCGACTCGATGCACCTGAATTCTTTTCAGTCGTCGCAAACATGACTTCATATTTCGTGGGACACGGAGTAGCATGCGTCAAGAAAGGTTGGGTTCGACCAAGGCTGAGACTGCGATCTCGATCGCATTCTGTGTGGCACCTAGCGTTGTGTCAACGCTTCATGCCGCTCGCGGTGTCCTGTTGCGATGGTTTGAAGTCTTGCAACGAAGCGTATGGAATGCCGCAGAACCGTTTATTGATGGTTGTTAGTCGGCGCGTCTCAGCCAGGCTCTTCATCCGCTCACCCAATATGCAGGGTGTTGCGCGTGTGGATGCGGCCAGACTATGAGGCCATGGGGTGCGTCTATGCTGATCACCGATTGAGAGGGCCATTGGGCAGAGGCAAGGTCTGCGACCGTTTGGCACTTGCGATGGGGCGATGGTGGGTTGGACGACGAGGCTCATCGTCGATGATGGTTGCTTAGTCTAGCCCCAGGATGCCACACGGTGCGTTCCCTTAGCTCGATTGCCGTGGCATTTCTTGGCATCGTGGAAATCGAGGACATCGGCACCGTTGCCCTCATCAAGATCGCTACTCATCATGGCTCCACGTCCAGAAACTCCAAGGGCCCGCATCTCACGCACAGCAGTTTTCCACCAGCTTCACATACACGCCCTTTACACGCATACGCTACCCACCACATCCACCCGACAAGCTCACCGTCCGAATATCCGCCGCAAACATCAGTTCATTTTGGAACCCTAATCAGGGCAATACGTTCGGCTCGGCAACGACTCAAGCACGCTCTGCCCCTACTAGCGCCCTTCAACCTTCGGTAACCATATACAAGCGTCCGCAGGCCTTCCGCCGTCGACTGTCTTGCGCATATGGGGTACGCCCGTCACGCATAGCCGGCCGACTTCTCATCAGCAACTATGAACGAGTCCCCAGGCACCATACCAAAGGCTATTAAGAGCCACCCTCGCCGCCCGCCAGCGCACAAGTCCGTCTCACTTCGACACAGCCCGCCACCAGCTTCCGTGCTGGGCCTACAGGCCAAAGAGAACTCCATGACACAGAGCTCACCAACTCTTGCGAGTGACAAGGCCAATCCGCCGTCGAGTGTATCGCCGCAGCTTAACTCGAACAAAAACAGCTCTGGAGAGAGCAGTGATGCCGGGCAATGGTTCGAGAAGACGAACAACAAAGCTAGCCAGCGCAAGGCCTCTTACGTTGACAGCAAGTCATACCCCCAGTCTTCGCTACATGAGAGAGTGCTAACCATCGCATTGTAGATGAACCACCCTTCTTCCTCCGAAACTCGTCATCATCCGAGACTCCACCTGAGCACTCTCATCATGCACATTCGGCAATCCCATACCGCCCCAGCCTGGGCCAACTCGGCACCGACGGTAGCAGTACCGAGGATTTCCGAAGCGTCATCGACGACCTTACCGTAGCGAATAAGAGGCTCAAGCAAAAACTGAAGAAGTACG
Source organism: Paradendryphiella salina (assembly GCA_900634815.1). Lineage (NCBI taxonomy): Eukaryota > Fungi > Ascomycota > Dothideomycetes > Pleosporales > Pleosporaceae > Paradendryphiella > Paradendryphiella salina. The sequence continues at coordinate 11,320 of LR132457.1, read as the reverse complement.
AGAAGCTTTACGATGCTCATCTACAAGAGGAAAAACTGTTTGAAGTCAGGTTTCATGGCCTACCTGACCACAAGAAGAAAGAGCTTGAAGAGACATTACGCAAATTCGCCTCTGAGCTTGATGAGGGAGTGGCCAATGATTATGCACATGTTTCAGCAGCCTACACGCCGGCACTGGAGACCTATAACACCGCCTCTTCGACATCGCGTTTCGCTGAGTCAGGATATGCATCCATATCGGCATCGGGTCAGAACTCCGCAGGGCCATCAAACCAAGAGAAGGACCGTAAGATGACACGATCAGCGTACAGTCGTCAACAACAAAGCATCCAGTCGTACCTTCACGATATCCCCATGGGACTGCTGCCGAACAACAAGAGTGTTCCGATGACTGAAAAGTCGAAGAAGAAAATGGTCGTACGCCGCCTAGAGCAAATCTTCGCTGGCAAGCGATCATTGCCCGGATCTCATCCTCAGCCAATACAACAGCAGGAAGTCGCACAGTCGGCGGCCACCGCCGATCGCGAGCAACGCGAAGCAACTGGTCAACATTTCAGACCAGAAGGCCAGCGTGAAGCTCGCATTATGGCCGATCGTGGTGCAGTTGATGAGGATGACGCAGGTCAGAACGAGGCCATTCAAGGACTGCGACCCACCATGCACGTCGAGGAGCATGATTTCGCCGCTTCAGGCTTGTCTCCTGATCAAAGACCCACCCGTCCCTTGGATCTGGACCCTCATCGTGCCCAGGTACCGAACGAGAATATGAGTTATATCCGACATCTCGGCTTTACCCCACCTGATATGAACTCCGGAGAAGCACCGCTGGGCCACGGCTGGATCTACTTGAACCTGCTCATTAACATGGCACAACTACACACACTTTCTGTCACCCCTGAATTTGTCAAGGACGCATTACACGAATACAGCAGTCATCTCGAGATTTCCCGCGATGGACGCAAAATTCGATGGAGAGGTGGTCGCGATGTCACTCAATACAGCGAAAGCTCGTCGGAACACTACAGCGGCACTTCACCCAACGAGACGGGCTCCATGTCGCCATTCAAGCGCATGCAGACTGGGACTAGTGGCGACTGCAACGATCTTCCTAGTTCCGAGCGGGCAAGGCGGTTAGCTCGTGTTCAGCACGACAAGTTTGCTTACAAGCCGCTGTTCTTCCACAAAGAAGAGTCCGAGAATGAAGATGACTTTTATGGTTTCGATGCCGATTCCCTGGCCGACTATTCATATCAGCACCAACCGGCAGGCAACTCTTCGGGTTTCAGCAGCTCCGTTATGCAGAGTTCTTCCTCGAAGCCTCAAAGGCGCAAAGACGGGCCCATGATATTCTACACCAAAGCCAAGTTCTGTACTGATCTCAGTGGTGACCGCAATGGAGCGTTCCTCACTATGCCTGGAAATTACAAGGCTATCACGAGCCAACCCTTGGGTGCAAAGTTCACTCCTCAATCGCAAACAAATACAGCTGCCGATCTTGCTGAGCCGAGAGGTCCTTTGGAGGACTCTTCCATGGAGTTGGACTCAAACAGTGGATCACGCACCGTCGCTAGCGGAGATGACTTTGGGTTTTCACCGGAGGCTTTGCGGGATGATAGTGGAAACACCAGCCCAGAAGTCATGGATTTTGAAGCTTCGGGCGTTGGTGGTGTACAGCCCGAGGACAATTTCTCCATCCATGTGCGTCGCTCACAAGTACCAACAACACCATCGCATGTCGCCAATGTCCCCAGACCAAGTCTCTACCCTAAGGTTATCCGGGACGCACTTGGCTTCGAACAAAAAGCGTTGGAGGCTGCATCTCCACGGTCAAGTCCTCCACGTGTCATCCAGGAGAAAATTATCTCCGCGTCGCGCAAGGATCTTCCTAACTCCACTCTCCCGCCAGCCTCTTTCCTCCCTTTCGACTCCTGTTCCTCAGGCGATGTAGATTCCGATCTTGCATCCGACGCCTCCTCCGAACCCGATACCGACTCTGACTGCCCTGCAACGGCCCTGCAAATCCTTAACATCGCCCCTGTCGGCTCGAACGATTCTGAAGCATCCGAGTTCAACAATGAAGACAGCGACGACGGCAGTATCGATTTGCTCGCTACTGCTCGCCAGCAAGATCCGACCGCGGTCCGTGCGAGTGAGCGCGAATATGATGCTGCCCTTGCGGACCGCCTAGCTGAGGAGATTCCCGCTGGCAGCTCGGCGGCGACGGCCGGAGGCGGAAGTGGATTTAACAGCCCTGCTGGGGGTGCTCACCAAGCCGCGAAGTCAGAGAAGCGACTTAGTTGGCAAAGTGCTCCGAGCAGCATGGCATCCGGCCCTGCAAGCCTGAAGCGTTCCCGAACAAGCGATTCGACGAACCCACAGCCAACAAAGAGCCCAAAGACCAGGAGGGCAGAGGTATAGGCTTGCCATTGACGAGCTTTGAGGAAACACTTTAAGCGTCTTAAGTTGTACTTTCCGGTGATTAGAGTTTGAGAGGTCTTGGCACTGAAGGGCATTTTTTCATTTATGATTTTGCATCTTTGATACCCCCCCCTTTTTGTCCTTTCTCGCTAACGTTTGATCGTTTTATAAGCTTTCTCGTACTAATAGCTTCGTAAATAAATATTAACGACATTACCTATATAAGTCTGTATTGTTGCGACCGTGGTGATTGTAACAACTATCCAAACACCTACCATGATCTTTGCTTCCAAGACACATGTATCCGTACCGTGACATTTACCAAGGTTGGGTTCATATGCTACTATTCCTATGCAAGTATACGGCGCGCAGTCTGTTCACATAACTGACATGGTTCACTGCATGACGTGCACCACAGCTCTGGTGCACTATGAGTCGTGCTTTCCAGATTGTTTTGACTGCCAGGCGGCGCTTACTTCGAACGGTCCTACACCTCTCTTTTTCCGATGCGCTACTCCCAAGAAAAAAGCAGTTCGCAGATCCTCTCTTACACTACTTATCAGCGTAGTCTCCGTCCGAAAGCTTGCGCGTGAACTCCGCTATCAGTTATATCTATCGGTGATGGCTCGGCGCGTCAAGCTTGCACTAACTTCACGTCATAGTTGCCGATGTCCCCGTCCTCCTCCCGCAGCTACCCGGTCATTATCTAGACGGCCCCAATAAAAAGTTTTGTATAGTCAAAATAACAAACAGTGTTTTGAACCACACCAAGTACCTTCTTTCTTCTTTTTGTTTTGATGACTATGCTGTCTAGTCGCTTGTCGCAATTGCCTTCAGGCGTCAGGGAGCTTGTATCGGGGAGCGCAAGAACAAGTGTCTCCCGTGCGCTGCTGCCATGTCGGACGGGTCGTGGTGCTTTGATGAACGGAAAAAGCTTAGAACAGAGGAGAAGCATTACGATGGAACAGTTGAATGAGGGCAGAGACAGTATGTACCGGATATGCTCCAGACTCGGAAATTTACCAATCGGTTGGTATCGTTGCTACAAGTAGTTTGGAGGCTAATCAGCACATCTTTCAGACCGAGAACGTGTTGTGATCCTAGGAAGCGGATGGGCGGGGTTTACCGTGGCGCGTACTCTTGACCCCTCCAAATATCAAACTGTTGTCGTTTCTCCCCGGTCATATTTTGCCTTTACTCCTTTACTCGCTTCGACCGCCGTGGGAACCCTGGAATTCCGGACGGCACTGGAGCCAGTCCGCAGTCGGAGAACCAAGGTGGAATTCTTCCAGGGCTGGGCCGACGACGTAGACTTCAAAAATCGGTCCATTACGATTGAAGAGGCGGTTGACGATCCAAGACAGGGTGTGGCACTGACGACCGATCGACATGCGGGCAAGACCGAGGAGCAGAGAGCTATCGAGAAGAAGAAGGAAACCAAGGAGGGGAAGTTGTTCAAAGTGGATTACGACAAGTTGATTGTTACGGTGGGCTGTTACAGTCAGACGTTTGGTACGCCGGGTGTTAAAGAGCACGCTTTCTTCCTCAAAGACGTAGGCGATGCTCGAAGGATCCGAAACCGCATATTAGCCTGCTTTGAAGGCGCTGCCCTCCCAACTACGCCCGTGGACATGAAGCGACAACTCTTGAATTTTGCCGTCGTAGGAGGCGGACCAACCGGCATCGAATTCAGTGCTGAGCTTCACGACCTCATCAACGAGGACATGAGGAAGCTCTATCCAGAGCTTATCAAGTACCATAAAATCACCATATACGACGTAGCGGAGAAGGTACTGCCAATGTTTGACAAGAAGTTGGCAGGCTACGCGATGCAAAAGTTCAAGCGTGAGGGTATCGATATCAAGACAAGTCATCACGTAGAAGAGCTGCGTCCCGGCGTGCCAGTAGAGACGAGCACTGGCAGCATAGATGAATCCCATATCTATACTCTCAAGATCAAGGAACTAGGCGAAATCGGCGTAGGCATGTGTGTATGGAGTACGTAGAACCCATTCGCGCTACCTCACAAAACGACATGAAGACTAACAAAAACACCCTTCAAAGGTACAGGACTGATGCAAAACCCCTTTGTCCACAACGCCCTCTCCTCGGTCCGCGAAGCCCCCACAAACCTCAAACTGCTCGAATTTTCGTCCAAAGCCTCCGTCTCAGAGAAGGTAAAATGGATCGTAAAGAAGGATTCAAAATCCGGTTCTATCATCACAGACGACCACCTGCGTGTCAAACTCGTCCCTGCAGACTCTTCTCCTGCAAATAAAACGCCTTCCACTGAAGCCATTCACCCGGATGTCTTTGCCCTGGGTGACTGCGGCATCATTGAATCAACTACGTACCCCGCTACTGCGCAGGTCGCAAGCCAGAAAGCTTTTTGGCTCTCGAAACATCTCAACCAAGCCGACATTGCTGATTCAAAAGGCTTCACGTACCGCGATCTAGGCACGTTGGCGTATATCGGGGATTGGAATGCGCTGTTCCAGGGCGGCGGCAAGTGGGGTGGTAGACTGCAAGGGTACGTGGCGTGGATTATCTGGCGGGGTGCGTATATGACGCGCACGGTGAGTTGGAGAAATAAGGTGCTTGTGCCGGTTTATTGGCTTGTGAACTGGGTTTTTGGCAGGGATATTAGTCGCTTCTGATATATGATGGGGATGTAGGGGCGTGGTAACGTACTTGTAGGCAGTTTTGAAGGGTAGTTGTACTTAAGGTGCCTTGTATTATACTCGACCGTCGTGCTCAGTGATGGCACGTTCTAGCTGGTCGACTCTACTGTTCCTCTGGAAAGGTATACGGCTTTGACAAGATTCTATTCACCTCAAAAAGACTTTTTGACAAAAGATGCAAAGTGCATACTTCGTAATTCGAAATTGGCATGGCAAAACAGCCATCCTTTGGGTATCCGATGCCTTTCCAACAAGAGGCCATATGTATAATCCAAGACGCCCAAAAAAAATCTGCCGTCTACTCCATCATAACACCTACATGCAAATCCAGTAGTCCCAAAACACTCATTTCCTCTCTTGCCCCGCACCCAAATACCCCACGACATCGCCCGCCCTCTCCAACCTCGCCCTCGTCTCGGGCAACCCCTTATTCAGCCTCTGCAGCCCCTCAACTGCCCTCTCCCAATTCCTAGCCACCTCGTCCTGTCTCGCAATCGCCTCAACGCCAGCAACATGCTCGGCCGCAAGTACCGTGGCCTCCCTCTCCATAGCAAGCCTAGCCACCTCAACATGGGCATTCTCCTGGTCAAACCGCTGCACAAACGCCGTGGCCGCAGCCGCGGGCGTCGCCCTGCGATGCTGACTAATCTTGGCAATAAGCGCATCGCGCTTCGCGACGGCAGTACCCAGTTGCGCCCTAACCTTTTCATCAAAAGCCTCGAATTCTTCGATTTCAACCAGTGATTCGTCGTCTCCCGCTGCTCCTGCAACTCCTTCCATCTTGGCGTCTACCGCTCCCGACTCGCTTTCCCAGCTACTGCTGCTGCTGCTGCTGCCGCCCCGCGCTACCACGTCCAGCCCGTTTATGCTGATGTTGTGCCGCATGCCGTGTAGGACGTGGGCGACGAAGACGTCGACGAGTTCTTCGACGCTGCGGCGCAGTTCATCGGGTTCGCTGCTGTCTGAGACTGGGGGCAGGTGTAGGTCGAGTTTTTGACGCGCGGCATTGCGGATTTGCGATGTGAGGTAGGAGAGATCAGAGGGCGATTGAAGTTCGATTTTGCGGTGTTCCGATTCCATGGTGCCGTCGGGGTTTGAATTCGTTGGTGGGGAGTGTGCGGTCGCTGCCTTTGTTTTGGTCTTGTTTTGCGGACGCGGAACATGGACCGCGCAGCACGCGACTTTGCAGCGCCCACCTAATCGATAAGGCCCCATATCCAGCCGAGGTGTGGGGCCAGAGAGCAACCCCTCGACTGAGCAGTGAAGCAGCACATCGGGATATCGGACACGGCGAAGAATGCAGTCAGGAGGGCTTTTGTGTATATCTTGTTTCATTTCCTCGGTAGTTCGATCTCAATACGGGGCCAAAGTGCTCCCGTTGAGCAGCGAGTGAACCATCCAGCAACACCGCAAACCAATCCCTAATGTACATGCCCAACGCCTTGAACCGTGCCAAACGCCGTTCCAGCCCATATAAACATGATGCCAATATCAAAGAGTGCCGAGTCACATGTAAATCACATCCAAAGACCATTATCATTTCTCGTCCCAAATCCCGCCATGTACTCGACCGCACGCAGCCTTTCGATGCACTGCGCAGGATAGAGCAGTCGCCAGGCCGGTTATGAGGGAAACATATTCTTGACTTCCTCATCCGTGAGTATGATATCCTGGACGGGATCCTGACGACGCTCGAGGTCATCAAAGTGATAGTTGGCGTACGACGGGAGGAAGATCTCTGTATACACGTCAGGGTTCTGTTCACTTTCGATTGCTTTGCTTTGCTTCACTTCCAACGTGGATTCCCGCACATAGCTTCGAAGACATGAAATGAAAGGAGCTGTAGGTACATACCTTGATTCCAATCGAACCCCTGGCTAGCCTTGACGCAGGTGATCTGCCACATCTGTCAGCCATGATAGCTTCCCTGCTCCAAGCTCGAACCAAAAACCTACCAATCGAGGGCACTCCTCCTCTCCAACATTGATAACCGTATGCTCAGCCTTGGAAAACGTCGCACTCATCAGACTCTCCCTCCGTCTCATACTGCTCGCCGAGTGCGGGCTACCTGACGGCGACGAGGCGCTACTCCCTTCACTGCCAAAGCTTCCGTACTCGAAGCGATTCCTACTCGGCGTAAACTTGTAGTTGTGAGAACCAGCATTGTAGCTGGTAGGCGTGCTCGGCGTGGAAGAAGACGACGACGAATCGACCGAGTAACGGGAAACAGCAGGGTGCTTTCCCTTGCGCCTTGGAATGGCAATAGCGGTGGAAGAAGACATGGTTCCGCAAGTGAAGTAACTTAAGTGGTAGTAGGTAAGAGATGAGGTGATAGATACCTATCCGTAACACCCGAGAAAGTGAAACCAGACAGTTTTAGCAACGAGACAGTTTACAACGCACGATCATGGAGAGAGAAAGAGAGAGCGACGAGGAGGAGGAGGAGGAGGAGGAGGAGGAGGAGGAGGAGGAAGCGAAGGAACAGACCGGAGCGAAGTCGTAGCCGTAGTCCGCGCAGCCTCGTCTGACTCCTCCCAACCCGCGCAGCAATGAGGCGTGTTGGCCAACCAATCATAGTCCTCCACACTGCTTCCGCCTGACGATCGTTCCGGGGTTGGACGATTTAGTGCGGGTCAAGAGCGTGTACGTGTGACAGGCACCCGTGCTTGGTGCATGATGTGTGCATGAGGTGTGTATACGCATGAGGGTAGCGTCATGTACTGATACTTGTTGTGCATCTGCTTTCGTTATCTTCTTATCGGCAATCGTCATGGTGTGTAGACTGGAAACCACAGCCGGTGGCAGCCTACACAAAGAGCTGTATCATGTGAGAGGTACGCTGCACTGTTCGGTTATATGGACGCTTGTGTGACGTAGTGTTACGCCTATCAAGCCGGAGGGGAGAGAGGAGACGAGAGGGACCGTTATCGGGCTACTAATAATCGCACCAAACATGCACACGTCGGCAACACAACATTCCATGCTGTCATTCGACCTCATGCACGTAGCGAAAACAACCATGTCAAGCAGGAGCCGAGCAGCTCAATACCGTTAAACGTCAGCGCATTGTTAACTACGCTTTGCCTATGAACGCCCATCGTATGCCATATCGTACATTTGGATATCGCTCGCAGAACTAATAAACGAGATAATTCGGTCCTGCCGAAACCCAAAACAGCAACATACTAGATCCACAAACAGTATAACTAAATAAACGCCATTCGGACACGCTGACCCCACTAGCAGATATCCCCCCAAGTCGGTGCAACATGCTTATTAGAGCGAGAGACTGTGAAGAGGTAAAGAAAAAAAAGGGAAACTGCACAACAGCACGCTTGCTGTCAAATACCGCCATCGTAAATAGCAAGATCAAAAGGAAACCGGGCCCTCCATGTTTCAGCGGCTGATCAAAACCGCCCAACATGACGATACTACACGATTCGTCTGCACCACCAAGGGTATCCTCCAGAAGCGCACAATGTACTCCTATACTCCGGCGCCGAGATGGTATGAATGGTTCGTAGCGATGGAAATTTGGTAGGGGAAATGAGAGCGTAAGGATGGGGGGTTTGGGCGTCAAACAGCGGGAAATACATAGTAACAATCGGGGGTATCGTAGATTTTTCGTGACGTGTCGCGCGCTGGGAGAAGACGAATCTACCATCCCTTCTTCCTGGCGAAACGCTTATTAAGAAGGACCAGAACCTTGCTTACGTTGAACTGGACGTATTCGAGATCCAGGTCCTCTTGGTTGTCCTTCTGCATCTCAAGAAGATCGTCTAACTTGAGATCTAGTTCGAGAAGACCGCGGTTTCGGCCTTTGTAGTGCAGAGAAATGACAAAAGTACCGGGTAGCGGGCTCGTAAAGTTAAAGTAGATGTTGGCCCTCCTGTTCTCTGGAACATTGCTCTTCTGGATCACACCCTCTCTTTCGAGCTGCTGGTGAGTGAACTTGTACGGACCCAAGACTTGGTGTTTTTGCTGTTTCCTTGTCTTTCCCTCTGACTGACTGCGTACGTTGTGCAGGTATGATTTGTACGTGTCGAGCTGGCTGACAAGGAACCCGTTGTGGTCACGGATCGTGCGGAATACTTCCTCAAGCTTCCTTGTCTCCTCAATCACCTTGTCCTTCATGGAGCCCAAGTGGACAAGCTCTTGTTCGACTTCATCTCGGAGCAGGGAGAAGCCGTCTTCTTTGTCAATCACGCCGAGATCTTGCAGTTGGCTAAGTAGCTCCATGCTGCGGATACCCTTCTTGACCATGACAGAATCGTTTTTGGTTGTAGCTGCCGCTTCGGCAATCCTATCCAGCCTCAACGGTCGTCGTGTGATAGAGGAGTTTGCAGGCAGTGACCGAAGGATCATGACGAAGGTTGATTTTGCCTCCATGAAGAAGATCTCCTCTTGCGTAATGTCGAGCGCAGCTGTAAGGTCATCGAGCGGTGTCTCCCACTTGCTGAATAATGGAAGGTTAATGGCTCTGTTCTCTTTCCGCGGAAGTTGAGCAGGTGCTGTCCCCAGTTCTTGGAGAATAACGCCCAAATGCGAACTGTCCTCTTTTGCCTGTATAGAATTAGTCTGTTGGTGGTGGTCGTGATTGGCGTAGTTCGAGCTTACGAGTTCTGCTGCATGCCGCTCTAGTAGCGAATGCGTGGCATATACTTCGTTGAGCGTAATAGAAAGCTCAAGATCCTTCTTGGATAACGCAACATAATTGTCCATTTCCAAAGTGTCGTAGAAATCTTGAACTTCGCAGAGGTCAAGAAGGAACTTGTTGATGCGCTCCTTGTTCTGGTGGATGAAAGGCTGCAGTTTCACCATGTATGGCTCTTTCGCATACGAGGGCTTGTTCGCAAGATTTTGAAGCATCTTGGCAATATACGTTAATGTGCGCTTGGGGTTCTCTGCTGGCAGGACATCGATGAGCATATATGATCTTGGTGTGACGATGGCAGGGTTGATGAAGCGCAGGAAAAAGAAGCCGCCGATGAGCGTGCAGATGGTCTGGTCCTGGGCATCAGGGTACTTTCGTCTTGACAAACTTCGAATCTGCTTGCAGATCCATCGGATACCATATGGCGTCTCCTCGAGACCTTTGATGATAGTTGTGAGAAAGTTGTTGGCAATCTCCATGAGCATATTTACTCGCGGTGTGATGATGTTTTGTACCGTCTCGTTCTCAGCTGCTTGCTCTGCCGTTACGCCCTTTGGTAGGTTTGGTGGCAGGTTGCCTTGAATTTCAAGTTCAGTAACCATCTTCTCGTACACCTTGAGTGGGTTGATTTCCAAATCAAGATCCTTTAGTTCTATGAGCGAGTTGATGCTGTCCTGCAAGACAACCTTGAGGTAGCTCTGGCCAGGTCCTCTCCGGGTATATGTGGTCATCATGCGCGAGACCGGGGTGTTGGCGCGCAGAAGCGAGCTATAGTCTGGGGTGTTGTCAAACTGATACGTGAGGACCGACTATAGCAAGGTTAACTATCATCTCCGAAACTTGAACGTGCAACATACCTGAAACATGGTCAATAGCAGATGCTCTTCTCGACTCTCGTACTGGTTCCCATAAATTGTGAACATGACTGTTTGTAGTAGCGCATCGATCTCGGCCATGGAGACAAGTCGGCATAGGTGGGCAATGTGCCGAGGTTCGGATTGGAGGAGGAAGAGCAGGTTGCCGTATTTCTGTGTCTTTTCGTCGTTGGGGAAGAAACCTTCTTGGAGTTCAAGGCCGTCTGCGAGGTGGTCTGCGACTTCGTTTTGCTGCGAGTATAGTTAGGACACATTGCGCATGGTGATAAGCACCGAGACGTACCTCTTCCAATGCCATGCGGTTCTGAATAAGCAGGGCTATCCGCGAGTCGAGATATCGCACGTCTTTCTCAAGGACGAAGTTCTTCTTGGATTGCGATGAGATCTTGGCCTTGAGTTCTCGCAATATCTTCTGAGCTGCTACCAATTAGCTTACAAGAATACGGGCGCGAGGCATATGTGATGGTACCTCGAGCCAGGTCATCTTCAATCTCAAGCTCCTTGTCCTTTGCGGACATGGACAGGTACAGGGCCGTGACGGAGTAGCGCTTGGATTGACGCACCGAGCGCGATCCATCATGCGACGACATGGTGTTCTGGCGGGAGACGGGTATGAAGGACGATGAAGAGGATGTCGATGCCCGTGAGGGAGCGTGTAGCATTGATACTGCCATGCTGGGGGCGCCGGGGGGG
>LR132456.1:0-22190 GCA_900634815.1 Paradendryphiella salina | reverse complement strand
TGCGCAGCTTACTGTCCTAACACGTTAAGCTAGCCTACTCCCTTGTTTCCAGCATCATAAGGCGGCCATTTCTTCACCTAGGATCGCAAGCGACGTTATTAGCCCGGCCAGTGGTTCCGAGATGCAGATGCCGCACCTAAATCATGCCCGTTTTCGGTTTGTTGTACTTTCTTAGTGCTCAAGTGCACAGCATAACATTTGACCCCGCGCTTGATACATGATCCTCATTCGCCACGTGAAGAATGGTTCTCGGGTTAGAGGGTGCGCCAACTACTCTGACGTCTACTAGAATGCCTGTTGATAGTGTGAATCATGAACTCTTGGGGCCTGAGTACCATGGTTCGTTGATGCACCAAATGTCGATATGTCCCCACTTGAAACCGGGGTACAGGCTATATCTGACAGGCTGCTGGGACGACGAAGCTAATCCAATAAGATGTACTAAAGATATCTGATCTGCTATTCTTACTTGCCGCTGTCGAAGAAGAATTTACGATTTACCGTAGCGGGTCAACTAAGCAGCGAGGCGCACAGTCTGCTGTCGTACTGCTATAAAGTGAAGCTGATGGGCCTGGTAGCACTATACCAAGAGCAGTATGCTTCCGAGTATAATGAGCATTGTACGACGAATCTGAGGTTACAGCCGGGATGTTTGACGATTTCTAACAGGCTAGTGTTGATGAGGTAAGCGCTCCCCACCAGGCATGCTGGATTAGGCAGTAGAGGAGTTTTGTGCCGAGACCAATCACCATCAACTTGGCGTCGATTATCAGAAGCTTCAGATTTTGCCCGCTGTCCCGAAATAATTCAGGTCGAGCGCTTCAAGAGGTCATAGAGGAATAAACAGACCAGGCACGAAAGCCTGAGAGCCGTCGCTGGAAGCTCTCTCCAGTTAGCGCGATCCTCATATTACTAGGTCACCCAGTCCTCGTTGCCGCCTCCAGAAAGCCTGACGCTCCCACTGTGGTCCGCCCGATCGTGTTGGTGCCCCTCGGATCGTTCGCCAGCTTGGAATCCCGATCGCCACCAGCAACACTGCGATGGGTCTTCTCGATCTTCCCCCCGAAATTCTTGACCTAATCATCGACCGTACTGCGCCTGATGGCTTGGAAAGTTTCGTGCTCTCATGTCGGACTGTGTACGGGCGAGCCGCTGCTCAGATCCACCATCACAACGCTATGAAGAGGACTTGGAACCACACGACTAACAGGAGTCCAACTCGCCTTGGTGACACTCTGGCTGTTCTGTACGAGATCTCACGTGAGCCTATCATCGCCCAGTATATCGAGAACCTGTTTTTGTGGGACCGCCGTTCGGAGAATCAGATAATCCATGACTCTTCTCTGGTTACCTTCCGCAGCGATGCAAAGGCCATGGAGGAGATAAAAGACCTGTTGCGGGGTGCGGAGCATTACGCGAATTTCGACGGAGACGAATGGTGGATCCGCATTCTGGAAGAAGATGGGGCTGACGACCAATCGACCATGGACAAACTATACGCAACCGTTGCCTTATTGAGTCTCCTGCCGAACCTCAAAGTGCTTCAACTGCCCGACAGGTGGCATGAGATCCGAGAAGGCGAGAGTGCCGAGAGTCTCATTCCCAGTGTTCAAGCCCTCGTATCCGTGTCGAACGCTGTGGGGTATCGATCGAAGCCTTTGGTACAACTTGAGACTCTGCTGCCATTCGTTGAGGAAGGTTACGATACCAGAGTTGGTCTTCAATGTCTCGCACCTTTCCTAGAACTGCAAAATATGAGGAATCTGTTTGCTGTCAGCTGCGTAGCTGTCGACGAGACTTGGGGTGGTCTTCCTTTCCGCTGGCCAAATCCGACTGCCAAGTCTCCATTGACGCGAGTTGAGTTTGCGAGTTGTTGCATGGATGCCTCTGGTCTCGCAGGATTCTTAGCAAACATACAAGCCTTGAGGGTATTCCGTTACTCACACCAAACGAAATGGCACGGTATCGAGCACGACTGGAACGCTGGCGAGGTGCTCGAAACTCTCGCCAACTACTGCAGTGATACCCTCATCGAAATTGCTCTCACTATTGATGATTTGTTCGGTGAGATTGTAAACGGGCTGTCCTCATTCCTGCGATTCACAAAATTGGAGAAACTGGAAGTCGACGTCGAATGCTTCTGTGGGCCACCATTGGAGAGTGGGCAGCGACAGGGTATGGACCCACGAATCCCGGAAGGTACAACCGCGTGGCGCCATGTCGACATCCCCTGCATGGGCGATATGCTTCCTGAAAGTATGCGAGAGCTGCATGTGAACACAAACTACCCCGAGCCGTCTGAAGCCTCTCTCATGGCTCTCTTCAAGAATATCGTAGAACGGCGCAAGGACAAGCTCCTGAGGTTACACACCGCCATCATCCGACAGTACAGGTCATCAAGTGCGAAGCATGTCGCCGAGAACCACGAAGTTGTGATGGAAGTATTTGAGGAAGACGCTGCAAACCCAAGGCCTAGGTCGATGATGCCACTCTGGAAGAGGGAATTCGACAGTCGCGTAGGCGGTATTGTGTTCTCTTCTTAGACACCGCATCGGGTTCTGCATACAGTCACAGGTGAATTGAGAATCATGCCTTTGATCAAGACGAACAGGGTTCGCGGCACGCCATGTCTTGTGGGCTTGCAGTAGACGTGGTTACAGATGAGCGTGTCGGCACCCTACAAGAAAACAAACGTACCAAAGACATGCGATAGGCTGAGAACGAAATATATCGGAGAGGTGGGGCATCAGTGGTTGAAGTCTGGCGATCCCCTTGTACGGTAGCACGTCGACATGATGATGATGATGCCAGTCACGATTGCGTCATGCCTAAAATAGTGCCTTAATCAATCCAATCTTATCGCCGCTTTCCAAATCTGGGCCAAGCACAAGACTATTTGAAGAGTCGTCAGATTCCGCTACGCCGTTCTTCAAGGCTCCCAACGCTACTCGAGGGCTGAGGGAAGGATCAAGGGCGATTCAAGTGTGCGCGCACTCGATGGCTCGTCGATCAGACTATCAACCACGATGCAGGGCTTTTTGGTGAGGGCGAAAGCTTGGCTGTTTGCTCTCAGCGAAGATGGACTTTACTATTGCTACTGTAACCAGTGTGATCGCATTATTACGTATCGAAGTTGAGCGAGCCCCATGTTTGTAGTCTACATCAAGACCATGCTGCGGACTCGCTAATGTGAAATTGCTGGGTCGAGCGTCGCGCAGTGTTCCAATTGCGCGAACGAGGGTTCCGCTCCACTTACAATTTCTAACCAGGCCGCAGGGTATATGAAAACTCTTGTGGACTCATGGACAAGTATGTCACGGGCTAGTTGATATCATGGGAACATTCGATGCGCACGGATTAGCTGTAGCGCAGTCGTTACGAGTGCATGCCATGGGAAAGACGCATAGACCTCTACAGCATGATTATGAACATCTCAAATTTCAGCATTCAGAAGATATCCCAACCCCATATGCTCCACTCTGCCTTAAAAAAAACACGCTTTTATTACATTTTTCGCACATGTGCCTGGGCAGTAAAAGCACGACCATGGTCTCGACCCGAATTACTGCATTTTCCAGCTTTCCACCCAAGCTGTCGGCATACACATCGGGTTGCGCCTCGGTCCTACTTCGGTCCGACTAGCATCCCCGCACGTTGAGCAGTATATAGATCTCTGGACTCTCATTCATAGCAAGGTAGAACAATATATACACACGAATCACACGTTACTGTTCTCACCCGTACGATCGTACATGAGCCTACCAACACAAGCCATCTGTCCCGCTCAAAATTCTCCTCATCGCTCCCCAGAGTATATAAGACGCGGAAACCTACCCTCTTCTCGCATATTGTCAATCATCAGAAATACCTTTTACATCTCAAGCATAAAAGCAAAAGTTTCAACCAAGTACAACTGCAATTACAGCTACATACCGTCAACACCCGACAACAACAAGAATAGCAATAACAAGAATAGCAATAACAAGAAAAGAATAATGCAGTTCATCACCATTCTCTTTGCCGTCACCCCCTCTCTTGGGTCCTCGCTCTCCGTCTCGTCTTCGGCCCCGCCAGGTGCTAAGCCGGAAGTCAACAGCGGCACCATACCCACAGCATGGCGCCACACGCATGGCACCAGGGCCATGTCCAGTGAACCCGCTTCCACGACCGACATCAGGCACAACTCGTGTCTGAGGTTTTGCACTGTGAACCCGTGGCTCTGCCGGTTTTGCATCCCGGGTGAGGAGACGCGCTTGAAGGACGGGGCCCACGAGGGGACAAAGAGGTTTGGGGGCAAGGATGCCCCTGCCCCTGACAACCATGGGTACCAGTATGAGATGGGGGATTGCATTCCTGGGTTCAGCTGGGGGTTCTAAGGAGAACGTTTAACACGGTAGTTGCCTAGGTTGAGGGTAAGGGTGGTGGTGGAGGAGGACGAGGACGAGGAGGAGATAGTTTAGGTATGCTGAGGGCCTTCAAGATCAGTATCTGGGCAGTTAGGATTTAGGGGTTTGGGGAATGATGTTATTGCCAGGCTGCCTATTCGTGGGTTTCTTTTCTTTAGAGTTCGAGACTGATGTAGTTGTATGGCAACGGCATACCGTTTTAGGTTTTCTCGGAGTTTTGAGTTGTTTTTATTTGCCTTTGTGCTTCAAAGTGGAGTCGGCTATCGAGTCTTGCTGCCGTGAAGCACTTCACGCTACCGTCCTGTATATTAGAAAATGAAGCTATCCAGCTCATGCCTTCGCCTTCTCTGCTTCCAATGTGTCCTTGATCGGCTGTAACATGTTCGTTATGAAGGCTTCGTCAATGTCTTGCCCTGAGCCCTTGGCGTTTGGTGGCTCCACACCCCACTCTGGTATGAGTCGTGTTCCGGCCAATGTAATCTCCAACACACTTCCACACGGGTATTCCTTCTTCTGCAATAACTCGAGAAGATGCTTCGCACAAGTCTCTGGCGTCAGAGTTACGTCTGGGGTAATAGAGAACTGCTTTATCTTGGAAGCATCCAGCAAGGGCGTCAGCACGCCTCCAGGACAGAGAGTTGTTACCTTGATTCCGGTCAGAGGCTCACTGGCCGTTAGAGACTTGACAAATCCGACAATCGCATGCTTCGTCGCGCAGTACATAGGCGCAGCCAGATTGCCTGAAATTCCAGCCACCGATGACTGCTTCATGTTAGTCCCGTAATTACTCCCTCCTCATCTAAGGTGATGAGTGGAAAGGAAAGTCAAATACAACTTACGATGATGCAAACACTCGCCCTCTTTCCTTTCCCTAGGCTCTTTCTTATTGCTAACCTCGTCAACTTGATGGGGTGATTCACATTGACGTCAACCTGCATATATCCCTCGTCCTCTTCAGGATCCTGCCAGAAATTGGAAAAGGGTGGGTCGAAAAGCCCTGCGCAAATAGCATATGCATCTGGTACATCGTTCCATTTCTTTTCGCATGCGTCGAAAATTTTGTTGAAGTCGGCCCAGCGCGTCACATTCGATTGCACGTAGATGATGTTGTCTTTATCTGCTACGAAGTTATCGAAATCGGGTGTCGTCTTGAGGTCCGCAACAAGGATTCGCGCACCAAGGCTATGGGCTTGTTTGGTCACATTGAGGCCGATGCCTTCGTATATTAGAGATCAGAAACAGGCTAGCAATGGAACGAGTATACCTGATGCGCCTCCCGTGATAAGGAGAATCTTTCCGTCGTTCAGCGGCTGATCAATTGACGCCATTTTGGGTCTGTGTCTTGCACGACAAGCTGATTTCGGCGAGATGATCTATGACAAGTTTTTTTTGAAGCGTACAGGTTACAGTATATCGACTGCAGTGTGCAGACGCCGCGTTATAACGCGGCGGGTAACAGCTTCCGAGCCAGCGACCTAGCAATGCCGATCCTCGTCATGAGGGGCATCCCAGCGCCGGACGCGACGGGGCGATTGCTCCCGTCCCGCTAGTGATGGCCTAGTAGATCATTTGTAGCCGTTCAAGGGGAAATTTTTGTTCCTTTGTTCGTGATGGTGGGCGAGCTGCGATGTTAAGTGGGGGGTCACAGCTCCTTCCGTGGGACGCTCTTACATGCTACTCGGCTGCGCATTAGCCCTGCATCACTCCCCAGCACACTGAAAGCAAGTTCGAATCCAAAATAGGCCAGGGAAGCAATCTCATATTTGCCAAAGAATCATCACGTTTCTTCGGGGCATGATGCAAGTGAGCAAGACCGCCTATAACTTCCTCATATGCTCCTTTACCACTTCCCTACCTTCGATAATAAGAACCTCGACTCCCACTATAACCCTCAAGCTATTGGTATTGAAACTATACTCTTCATCCTTCTTCACAACGTCTGTGTAGTACGGGTCTTGATACGCCCTCTCAAACTTCCCATACTTCCTCATCCAAAAGTCCTCGATGCTGTCACACGCCAGCGTAGGCAGAGCAGCAAGAACTTGGTGTGCAGACGAGTTATGGTGCTACGTCTTATCATCCGAGCCCTCTCCTTGTTTATCGGGCGCTTTGCACAGCAGGAGGTGTGTACAGCATGGTCGAGGCGGCTATGACTGACCTGAACGAATTTCACAATACCGTGGCGTTAAAGCCATGATGTGATCAGGGGCGCGTGTTTGTTTGCCCAATGGTCATTGAACTCACCTCCAGACAGTATGGGGTTGCAGTATACGAAGAAGGTGATGCAAATGAGTTCTTCGGTCGATATTTCTAAGTTTGATGTATGAAGAAGTAAGGACCGGTGGCTGTGTTATGGCTGGGAATACATCATCATTATTCAAGCACCACAAGTTGATGAAGAGCAAATGCGGACAAGTTTCCATTCTGCAAAAGATTACATCTAGCAATACCAGCCGCCGTCAATGGGCATCGCATTCCCAGTAATGAACGACGACGCATCAGAGATCAAAAACTCGACAAGAGGCGGCATCTCCTTCTGATCTGCTACTCGACCAAGCGGTAGCCACGAGTAATCGACCGGCGAACCTATGTTGTCATAAGCCTTTCTCAGCATTGGCGTGTCAACCGGACCTCTGTTCGTAATTAGCTGAAATACGTGATTTGGAAAGTAGCTTTGTTGGCACTTGCGGGCAAAAGCAATTAACTCTAATCTTCTTCGGGCCCAGTTCCTTGGCTGCGCATCTTGTCATGCCGACGACGGCATGCTTAGATGCGGAATATGCGAGCTGCCTTGGTGCTCCGATGAGACCAAGAATGCTCGCTGCGTTGACGATGGAGCTTCCCTCATTCATATGCGGAACTTGAGCGCGCAAACAATTGCGCAATCCGACGACATTAACGCCCATGATGAAATCCCAGTCATCGTCTTCCACATCTTGAATCTCAGCTATGCTGCTTTGGCGACCAATGACCCCCGCGAGGTTTGCTGCGCCGTCAAGTTTGCCAAATTTCTCGACTGTCGCAGCGATCCAGCTCTCGACAGCTGTGCGTTTGCTAACATCTACGACTTGGACCATGACCTCGGCGCCTGATTCCCCGAGCGACGCTTCCAACTCTTTCAAAGGCTTCTCCTGAATGTCGGCGAGGGAAAGCTTTGCGCCCTTGCTGGCAAAGAGACACGCGGTCTCTAGGCCTATTCCGGACGCCGCTCCCGTTATAACGATGACTTTGTCTTTGATGGACATGATGTGATATTTGGTGTATGTGTGACGATCTCACGTCGACAGGTCTTCTCTCTTCTATACTCTACCGGGCATGACTCAAATCGATTTCGCATCGGCAGTCGATCATTGATTGTGTCCGCCACTAGCTCAACAACGCAAGTGGGTACCGGCCTTACGCTGTGGTCCGACGTTTCGAGGCGATTGGAACACTTCATCCTGCTACCGAAGTTTTGCAAAGGGAATACCTTTCCCGGTATAGTCTCGGCTAGTAGCTGCGAGGCGTGGTCGTGCGATGCACGGTATCCGGACATGCGGTGAGACATCACGCAAGCTCTGGTCAGTTTAAGAGTTATGAATGAAAGGCGGGGTACGAATAACCCATGACTCAGCGGTATCTTGGTAGCAACGATCCCCCTCTCCTTCGCTGCCCCGGCTCGCAAGTTTCACTCACATTCCATGATCCTGCCAACTGGATCTAATAGATGATTTGTTGTGTACTCATGTATACGATCTGCAGCCACCACAAAGTGAACAGATATGCCTCTCACCACATGCACCTAAAAGGGCCGTGAAGGAATCCGGTGAGCGTATACTTCTTGTATCCTTCGCTTCACTCCATAGCCCAAAGCTGTGGTTGCAAGCAAAGAAACAAAACGGCATGGCAAGATGTGGCAGCAGTCAAGAGGTTACGGGGAATTGTCCAGAAGAGGAGTGTTTGTACAAGTTGGCAGCTCGCTTTTGAGCGGCAAAGGGCGGCGATATGGGTAGTAGAAGCACTGAATCGTTGGGCTTGGGAATTGTAGGACATGTTGGGATGGAATTGTACATGGTATTATTATCCGTGATCGCGTGACCTTGTATCTATATGTCCTTATATATGCCCCCTACATATCAAGATTTACTATTCTTAAAGCGAAGGCTTCTTCATATGCGGAAAGACATGGCCTAAGCCAGTATCAGGGCTGGCGACCGGCGCCATAGTCCTCGATTCTGGGTCGTTGTTTGGCTGCAAACCGGGTGTAGGCCCCTCCTCCACATGCTCGTCTTGTTTTCTCGCCAGCTTATTGTCGACATGCTTCTCCAACCACTCATGTTGAGCTTTGCCCATTCTCAAATTCTCGTCGACATCTCTTGTAAGCTTCTCAACTTCATCTTCAAGCAGCTCATCGCGACTCTTCTTCACTTGCTCCTCCTTTGGCGCCAAGACGTCTTCAGCTGGCGCGGTTCTAGCCCAGAGCGCTTCTAGCTCGTCCAACCACCCACATGCTTCAGCTAGTTTTCTGACCCCGCCGTCGCAGTCTTCAAGTAGTAATACGTCATCTGCTCTGCCCCCCATGTCGCCTACTTTCTCCGAGTTTATTAGAAGCCGTGGTGTCGCATCTTGGCAGATCTGCGGCAGTGAAGCGAAGGGGTGGACGGAGAGCGAGGTGCCCATGACGATGCACAGATCGGCTTGCGCGGGGAGATCGCGGTTGTCAAAGAATGCAGACGGGAGCTGTTCACCGAAGAAGACGATTTCGGGTTTGACGAGCCCGTTGCAGGTACCGTCGACGCAGTGAGGAACAGACTTGGAGTGGATGGCGTCGTGCATGCGCTCTTTGGGGTAGGACTTCTTGCAGTCGATGCAACATTGTCTGTCAAATGTCAGCCCACAGCTATCGTAGCTGGGTTAGATGAATACTCACGTCGCGAAACTGCCGTGCGCCTCTATGATTTTGTTGCCTGGTACTCCAGCCTCGCGCTCAAGGCAGTCAATGTTCTGCGTAAACAGCTTCAGCAGAAGCTTCTTTTGGTGCAGCAGAGTTATGAACGAGTGTGTTATTGTCGGCCTAAACTTGCCGGGGTATAGTTCTTGAGCGAGGGTGTAGAAGGGCTCGGGGTTGTCGCGGAAGAAGCCAATGTCAAAGACGGCCTCGGGATAAGGCAGGTTCAGACGCGCGAGGTTGGCGTAGAGCCCCGTGTCTGGTGATCGAAAGTCGGGGATGCCTGCTGAAGTACTTATTCCTGCGCCAGTCTACCCGCTGTTAGCCATCTTGACCGCTTGTCCGACGGCGTGAAAACTTGCCATGACAACAATCTTCTGCGCTCGGCCATCCTTGATGTATTGCGCCAGAGCCTCAAGAGTGCGCCCCTGGAGCGTTTGCGGTGGCGCATCTGGATCGACTACTCTCGACTCGTCCTGACCCATTTTGCCTCGTTTGCCTCTGCCTCTGCCTTTGCCTTTGCAATCCTTCTCGCCGTTGCGCCACGGCCTGTCCTGTGGCGCCTGTTGGCGATGGGCCTTGTGCTTTCGTCCTATGGTGAAGAATGTGAAACGAGGGCTACGGAGGGTGCTGATGTAGCGGCATGCGATTGACGTGGCCGTGGAATAGACGAGTTGCGTGTGTTGCATGCAGTGTTGCGCAACATTACATACGCTGCCCCGCCGAATGATTTCTCGGGGGTCCGAACGAGTCACTGCGTCATGCCAAGGCCCGAACTTCGCTGGCTGTTGCACTGAGTGTCCCTCGCATCATCATTCTCTTCGTAAGGACTATTTGTGCGCTACGCAGACGTACCTTCTATCGTCACTTTGTAGCCGTTAATCATTTACGAGCGACACTGTGTATTTAAATTTACACCATCACCGCATCCATGGTCGACCTCAAAGCAATGCAGGGATTAGATCGCAACATGTATTGGTCCTTCTAATAGTTCGTTGTTTGCCGGTCATCTACATCCCCTTGTCAGCCATCTCACGTCCACCCTCTCAAGCGACGCATTGGAAGAATATGACTTGAGGACTTACAATTTGCACCCATGGCCTTCCTCAACTTCAATGTCACGGCCTCAGCATCTAGGTCCTTTTTATCACCCGTCTGTATCTCAACCGCATATGTCCTGATAACCTGCTTCACCTGCCCGCTTTGGAAGCTCATTTTGGCTTTGCGCATGACTTTAGTTTGGGGGCCTGCTCCATGTTAAACTCCACATCTCTATGTTTCTAACAAGACTCGAACGCCATGAGATAGAATAGAGTTGATGTAAGCATAAGGAGGAGAGCCTACCTTGCCAGACGACAAAAGCAAACTTGACACGTTCACTATACTCATCGTTCCCCAACTTCATCCTCACATAGGCGTATGCGGCTTCGTCGTCGCCTAGGCTCTCCGTCATCTCGGCGATCTCTCCGGTACCCGTGCCAGCGAGCTTCAGGTTGTCCGAGGTTGCGGATGCATACTGTTACTGGTTGTTAGTATTCGAATATTTTAAAATCCTCTTAAAAGAGTTGGATAGTGTTCATTCGATTGACGCGAAGCAGGGAATCTCGTAAAACATAGCACGGGTTATGGGAAAGACTAATCCAATGCTTGCATAGTGGCTACAAATGTAATTGACAGCTGAGGGCGTGGCAGGGAGGCTGCAGCAAGCAGTAAGTCGTGTTACGGTAAGCTACACACCTTCAAGATAAGCCACGTTGTCTCCGATTTGTCCGAACGCACATCTTCGTACGCTTGTGCGATATCAGGGTCGTTGAGGATATCTGCTGCGGCAGGCATGGCGGATGTCTTCTGTACTAATCTGTGGTTTCCGATTTGAGCGAAGCGTGTCGGTATGTCACCAAAACAGGGATTGGGAAAAGTCACGGAAAGGAAAAAGGATGAGGAAGTTGGGGATTCAGGGTCCCCGAAGCTAATTACGGCTAGTGCGGGGCCAGACCCATCAGACGCGTGGGCCAATGGAGAGACCGAGGGTGGGGTTTCTAAGACTCTTGAGGCGGTCGAAAATACGCGATACGCCGTGTACAAACTCTTGCGTCTCGTTTGCAGCGAATCCGTATGTTAAAGATGAGGAGAAAACCCGGGTATTCGAGATCGGCAGAGGCATCTGTAAGCTGGAGATGCGGTTCTGGATCAATCGCAAGCAAGACCGAACAACCTTACTTTGTATCGTGCTGCTCCTGAAGAGACCAGCTAACTCATGAGATCAAAAGTTCGACATAGGGTCATCATTGTTGTTGTGGACAAGGCTATACAGGCGTTGAAAGAGCTGCTCTGCCACGCTCGTCGAGTTGCAATACGAGTCGGACGGGCGGTGGTACTGTTTAGCGTTGGGACGCGCGAAGCTATGTGATAGCCGCACCTGCACTGAACAATCTAAATGCACGATCCTGAGCAGTTGACCAAGCAGCCGGAGCGGCGACAATCATTTGGTGCACAGATTTTCTCGCGGAGGATGTAGGTAACTGGGTCAACGGGAATTGTTATGGCGATCAACATCCGCGGAACCCTCTCACGTGACGTAGCGACAAGCCGTCTATGGCTCCGGCGCGGAAAGCCGGCGGAACTGGCCGGCTTGCGGTTGTCGGTAACATTTCGTTTCAGGTTTCGTATGCAGGACAGTAAGAGAAAACAAGCGAGAGAACCAAGTTTCGCTTGCAAGGTTCCAGGGGCAAGGGCTCAAATGAGCTGATGCTTCGGGCGCGCGCGACACCTCGTGGAACATTTGTTGATGGCTCTCGCTGCCCAAGGCACTGCCTGAATGATACAATCGGAGGTCAGAAAGTACGCAATTATTCCCGGGGATACCAGCGCATAGGAACAAGAAACATGAATGTCGCGACGAATGCGTGGTGTTGTGCTGACCATGGACAGCCTCCTGATTATTGGGCCCAGCCACCACAGGAAATCAGCGGAATTGCATCATTGCGTCGTCGTCAACCAGCGCAATGCCGAGTCAAATCTCACCCAGCCTGACCCTGCTTTGCTCCCCCTTCAATTCTTCTTGAGACTCATTCTCGGCATACGCGCACTTGCATCCTCCTTCTCGTCACTTTTTGGCTTCCTGTGCAGTGTAGCAGATTGATCTATCTCGCCCACAACTAGCGTCGGCTCCCTCGGTCAACAAGACGCAGGAACTGCTGTTCCCCCGGACGACCCAGGCCAAACACGCCCGAAGCCCAGCAGGAAGACATCGCCACCAGCGCGCATCCTCGCGGCATCGTCACACATTGCCAATTCGAACCATGCCGGCCTTTCGCGAGTCCTTGGATGCCGTCGTGGCCCAAATCGACGGCATCGCGCCCCGCGACGCCGTCCTCGTCCCTCGACGGCCTCTCATGGACGCGCCCACAGTCGCATTCGATGCGCCCAAGACTGCCCCAATGGCAAAGCGCCAGAATGTCATTTACACCCAGCAAGGCATAATACCCACCTACTACGATCTGTCAGGACCCGAGCCGGGCACTGTCGTCGGCATCGTCTTAGGCAGTGTTGCTGGCTTTCTCCTGATCTGCTGGCTTCTGCAATCGCTCGTAAACACGTCGCGGAACCGTGGAACAATGACGGCAATGGCAGGAGAAGAGGAAGTTGTAGTACGCAGGCCACGCCGGAGCTCACACGGCGGCCGGGCGTCACGTCGGCGCTCCGAAGTGCGCGAGGTTAGCAGAAGCCCGAGGACATCTGCTGGCCGATCCCGGTCGCAGATCATCGTCGAGGAGAGGAGGCAACCAAGGCCAAGGAGCATCATTGTAGAAGACCGAAATCGTGTTCCGGGCGACGATGTGGTCGAGGTCATTGAAGAGCACGAGGACTATCGTGAGAGGAGAGGAAGCAGGAGAGGGCCAGGCTACCGGTGAGTGACTGAAGCGCCTTACTATGATCATGTCCATCATACTAATACATCTAGTTAAGCCGGTACTAGAAGTCTTGCTGCCATCGCTTCCACAACGTACTCCAAAGCCTCCTTCCCCTCAACATTCTTATGTGCTGCCTCCATCCATTGGCGCACCACGGATACCCAAGAAATACCCCATTTGCTTCTATTCATCTCTTGGCTCTACAGTCAGAAGCCTGCTTCGGCTCATTTCCGTTCCATTTTGTAGCATAGTAAATTTCCTCAGCACCAGGCGTTCCGACAGCGGCATTGAGATAGGGTACACGAAAGCTCTGGAGTTACCAGGAAGATTCAATGCATCATGTGTTCCGAGACATGTCTTTTGTTCGAGAAAGTGAGGCCTTGAGCCCAGTTTTTCGTATTTGGCGTTATGTAGTGGGCGATATACTATCTAAAAAATGAAGTTTCCGTACACCCGCCGAGTCTCGAGTGTTGTGACCAGAAAATGCAGGGCATGGCCTAGAGCATTTTGCCGATGCCTGGGTTCAGCAACAACCGATGAATGATGAGAGCCCGAATTCTGAGGCATGGATATCGCAGTTCAAGATGTGGTATGAGCCAGAATTTCAAGGTCTGGTACACACCCTATTGCGTACCACGTAACGCGTCTACGGCACGAATGTTGCGTGATTAGCCAATCGGTACTTGGAGGTGAGGCTGGAGAAGTGTGGGGTGTGGCATAGTGGCGGGCAACCCTGCATGTGCAGTTTCCCCAGTTCCTGGACCAGAGAAGTGTACGCTTCGTACATGAACTGTTCGACAAGCTTTTCCACAAGGCGTACTTGACATGCGCGCTTTACCACTTCGGGTTAGCATAGATATCACTTAGCGTGCGTGTGCGTGGATCACTTCTCAACAGCACCCCGCAATCCATCTCCTTTCGACCTGCCTTGATAATATGCAAGCGATCTGCAATATGAACAGAAGATCCGAGAACATTGCGGATCATGCGAATCCCTTCATCTCTTTCCAGGATGACAACTTCGGCCAAGATGACGCCCTTACAGACAGCAGCTTCACCGGTCTATCCGAAGCGTTGACATCAGCAAATGCTACGCAATATCAATTTAACGACTCCTGGACGACGAAACCATCTTTCCAAGATATTTCAAACAACTCCACTGCATCTTCGTCTCCGTTCACACCCGGCGCTTCCATACCAAGACCTAAGCTTGGCAGCCGATTCTCGCGCGAAGTCATTCGCACGTTGAAAGACTGGTTAGCGGTTCACCAGCAGCATCCCTACCCCAACGAAAACGAAATGCTGGTTCTGCAGGGTCGAACCGGGATGAACAAAGCGCAACTTACGAACTGGTTTGCCAACGCCCGACGCAGGGGCAAAGTGCAGAGCGTGCGATCACCATCTCCCCAAGTTCATAACAATTCCACCTCTCCAATTGAAATAATACCTAGACCTGGAACTCCTGCTATCAGGATGGCGTCGGGCCATAAGGATCCGATGCAGCGTTGGGTAGAATCGCCACCCGAACATGAGCCTGCGGCTGCAAGCGACATCGCTCGCGCTATGGCTTCGTCTTCTCGTAAGATGTTCCTAATCCCTTCATGCGTCCTGCGAAACCTGTACGAAATATATTTTGCTGATGATTTCCAGATGAAGATGCTGCTACAGATTTCGATCATATCCGATCTTGGCAGTCGCCCTACGCAATGTCATCTGCAAGTAGTGCCAGGACGTCACATTCGAGTGAATTTTCCGGCCATTGCTCCTCAGGATCACAAACATCGCTCAAGATTCGCCGCGCTCCACGTAAAAAACGAGTCGGCAGACGGCATCGTCTAAAGAAGGAAAGCGTTGTCACGCCCTTGACCATGCCATACCAGTGCACGTTCTGTACCGAAGTATTCAGAACCAAGTACGATTGGCAGCGCCATGAAAAATCGCTCCACCTTCCTCTTGAAAGATGGATCTGTGGGTTTCATGGCCCTCGCTCTGCTAAAGATGTCAGTGGAGAGTTATGCTGCGTGTTTTGCGGGGAAACCGCTCCAGACGATGCTCATATTGAGGCGCATCATTACTCAGCATGTCAAGAACGAAACCTCCAGGAACGGACGTTCCACCGCAAAGACCACTTAGCACAGCACTTGCGATTGGTGCACGGCGTTGAGTTTTCGGACTGGTCAATGACTCGTTGGATGCTGCCTATGCCAAATGTTCGGTCCCGGTGCGGATTTTGTGGCATCACCATGAAAACTTGGCCGGAGAGAACCGATCATCTAGCGGACCACTTCAAATCGGGCACGACAATGGCTAGCTGGCAAGGCGATTGGGGTTTCGACAACTCCACTGCGCCGCTAGTAGAAACGGCTATTCCTCCAGGTATAAAGTCTCGCAATCGCACTGCAAGTCAAGCGCCCAGACTAATGTTTGGCTAGATTTGATTGACTGGGAAAGGGGCACATTGATCCCAATGAAAGGTAGCGATCCATCTTGGGGCACCCCGCCGAATGCATACGAACTCTTGAAGATTGAGACCGAATTTTTCATCCAGCAGTATTTTGACAAACATGGACACTTGCCTGATAACGATGCTATACAGCTTGAAGCTTGCCGCATCATCTTCGCTGCTGAGGCCACCTGTGTCATACACACACCCGGATCAGGAATGCTCCACGAGGTGTCCTGGCTGCGTGATCTCGTCATGTCTGCTCCAGAATTGACTGAGCGTGCAAGGTTTCAGCCGGTGCGATCTTCTCGTGAGAGCAGGCATTTCCCACTCAGGATCAACGCCAAAGACCATCCGTTTGAGCATTGTCCCATGGAAGCACAGCTTCGCAACTTCGTTACTGAGCAAATGATATCGGGTGTAGCGCTTGACGATGCGCAGCTACACAACGAGGCATGCCAGATCGTAAGGCAGATGGAGCAAGAAACAAGTACGCCTTCCGACGTCTTTGCCAACTGGATCGTGAAAGGGATCTACTCAGGAACAGATTGGCTATCAAACTTCAAGCAGCGAGCAGGAATAGTTGGGGGCTTCCATACGACCGATATCCCCTCAACAAACCCGTTAGAGACCTGGCTTGATGTATCATGGCCCCAACCGTCTCCACCGAAAGCTTCCCCCTCCGCAATGGGTACATCAAGTCCTTCTAAGCAGACACATGACTTCTTCACACCACTACCGTCGTTCGCTGAAGATGTCCCCACTATACATGTAGCAACCACGCAGCCTGATACATATGGTCGACTGCGCACACTACTTCCTGACGATACCAATTTCTACCGTATCTTCGATAGCGACATGAGGCGTTGGGCGGCATCGACACTGTCGCCCAAGAATCCAAATTGTCACGTTCCTTCCGATGAAGAGATACAACACCAGGCGCGATGGATCATGTATGATGGTGACGACCCGTGGAATCAAACTCCTGCAGACTTTCCAAATTGGCTGTCGCGATTTAAGAGGAATGTTGGGATTGTAGCGGACGTTGATGTTGTCGATCCCACAGAGTTGGTGATGCCATCAACTTGATTTCATTTGCAATATACAGAGTTGTTGCTTAGGTAGATGATTCAGTCTGAGCTAGATTACTGTCTGGTGGAAACACTCGTAGCGCCTTGGCTCCAGTCCTTCGCGCTTACTCTTTGTACACATACTTCTCTCACCCTCCGCGCTCGAAGTGACGCTTCGAACAATTAAATTTGACGACGCTAGTTTATCACGCTCACAGCTGCATTAAGTACTAAGTTGGTCACTCCATCGCGGCAAGTTGTGCAGCATAGCCAACTTCAAATAGCGAACAAGGTAACGATGGAGCAACGACGGAGCGTGGCCGAAGGGGACCATTCTCAGGGATGTAAGACTAAGGTATTCGCTGAGAAGCCGCCAGGGAGGCACTGACGATATACTACCAGTGCCGATCGAATCCCAACCCCAAAGCGTGTTGCTGCGACTGCCGGGCGAACTGCGGAACATGATATATTAATTCGTCGTTCATGACGAGGAACATCTGTATGTTTTTGACTATGACCTGCATGCAGCTCACGGCAAACATGCAAATGCGAAGCTGCGACGTCTACTTGGACTAGACTTCCTGCGTCATGTGTGTTGGCAGTTGCGATTGGAGACAGCAGGTATGGGTCTAATCATCGAGAATGTCAAGACACCTCTTTCCAGACCCCGTTTCATTCATCCACCACACTGGTACTCGTTTTTGCTACTGCAATGTGCATACGAACTCGGCCTGGACCTTGAGTGAGCGCATGATGTCGCAACACTCTACACTTGTTTGCGGAAGACGCCTGCACAGCCTCATACCGACGTGTTGCATGTATGCTAGCAGGCTGATGGGCTGTTTAATGAGGATGAACCTGTCCACTTCAGAGTCTCCATTGTCGTGATGTCAGCGTCTTTGTGACGCAGGGCACCAATCTTAGAGCGGGAATTAGTTGTCCCTTCTTGTGAAACAGAGCTTACCATTCAAGTTTGACGCCCGCTGGACAGGGACACAGATGCAATGTCGGGAGGATAAAAGACGCAGCAGAGAGTGGTCAGGCTCGCTCATTTGGTCGCTAGCTCCGCTTGGCAACGAATAATCGGCATTACCCCAGAGCCTCCTTCTTCACACCCCATTCCGCCCCATCTGATGCAGAAGCCCAACACGCAGCAGTTTTGGCATTTTTGTGTCGAAGAAAAGCGCATTCAGTCATAGTGGAAGGTCAGTATCAAGGCCCAAGCACATTATCCAGGTTTTTCCGCATCTGTATCACTTTCGCAACCTCCTCACAGCAGATCCAGCAACAACGACCCGCATTGGGGGACGCCTAGGCTTTGCCTAAATCAGGATGCCACCCGACAAGCGGCAACTTTTCACCCTGAACGACTCAAACATGTGGTCAAAGAATTTTATAAGGACGGCTCATTATGCAAGACGAACGGCTGTCGGCTCTACAATCACGGGACCGCAGCATTCATTGGTTGATCGGCGCCTCCCTATGTCAAACTTCTCCACAGACGGAGTAAAGGCGTCCGAAGCAAATTGTATAAGAAGCCTTGCTCCCCGTGGGATCCATGCCTGTTTGGCCTCTGAAAAATAGGCAACATGTCGTTAGCAAGACTGCGCAGAGATGCTCTGTTGTTTTGTCGCATTCATTCGAAGGGTTGACACCTGCAACAAGGGTCGGCCTTATCTCGCCATGGTACGTTCGCTCAATGCTACTCACATCTCACCCGCACATTTACCCCCCGCCATTCGCCTCCACGGTTACGCACACGACATATGGGCTGACCATCACAGTTGAGTCTGGAGACATGCTTACGGGGCACTCCACCTCCTTGCGATAGCTGCCATCCCACATTCTACCTCTCACCTCTCACACTGCCGTTCCCCTTTCCCGGTACTGCCTTTGCCTCCCGAACATCACCCGGTTTTAAATTTTGCTCTTAGAACCACCGCCTGGGTACCGGCACCGCTCACGAGGCTCACTGCGCGATGCGGTCACGATGCTCCACCATGGCCCTCTTTTCTTCGAGGTCTGCGAGAACTTCGGTTCAGGGTTTTCCCTCGTTGCGAGGCGTTGCGGGCCGCTAGCGCTGCAACCTCGGAGTCGGAGATGAAGGTCTGATCGTGCATCGACCAAGACCGGCGTCCGCCAGAAAGCATGCCAAGCTTACACCACCGTGAACAGCATTGTGAACACGCGGACATGGTTGTAAGCAAGGTCAGATCCCGGTGGTATTATTACTGGTCATTTCTCTATTTACAGTTTGCTCTTCCGAGTCCCGCGATGCTGGGAACGAAGCTGTCAGGCTACCAGCTAAGCAAACCGTTTGGAGAAACTCTCGCGAGCAAGTCTTCGCCTACATCAGATGCAGCAGGTCGTCTCCATTAGTCGCATATGAGATATACTGTTGGGTCTAACTACCTTTCTGGCGCATTCACGAACTGCCGAGGCCGACCACCCAACGTTCAGCAAAGACTTGAGACTCTGCGGAAACTAAGCTTGCCGCTGGACCGTGCACACAGCGCCTGCATGATGGTAGGTCTTCGGAGGCATTAGTCCGCCTCACCTGTCTCGCAGACGCATCTATGCCCATGCATGAACTGCAAAATCAGTTCCTCACGCCACCTGATTCGTTCATCGTCTCCCAACTACCGATGAGTAACGCGGTCGTAAGGGCTGGCTGATGCCCCGATCCATCACCGTTCTTCTAGCAACCAAGGCTACGCGACTATACACCGTCTCTCCCTTACGCGAGCCGTCTGGGCGAAGTTGTGCTTTGTACGAACGCTAGGGAGCCAACTGCACAATAGAGAACAATGACCTGTGCCGCTGCAGGAGCTCTGGTGGTCCGATCACTGCGCTATCAGTGTTCATGCTTCCGACTTCCATCGACTGTCCGACATTGGTCGATTTCGCGACCGGCAGACCTCCAGCTGGAGCAGTCTCGTGAGAGGCTGCCCCACGGACAACTCCAGCACGATGGTGCAATGTCATCATCCGCCCCATCTTCCTGGGGCTCGTGCGAGGAGGTCTCTTTTTGCCTCCATCCATGGCTAGTGCGTTCTGGAAAAACTCCGTCGTCTGGATATACGGATGAACCTGACGCTGGGGCTCCACTGTCAATAGACCCTACAAAACCCGTTTCTGCATGCTTTTGCTATTTATACGGCACAGCCTTCTCCTCTGAATCCACATTGGTCTCCTCTTCTCCAGCTTCTCTCCAGCTCAGTTTCCTCGAGAAGTATACCCCAGGCTGCGGATCAGCTCATCTTTGTTGCACCACCTTTTCTCGCATATATCTTTAATCAACAACCGCCCACCATGACGGCGATATCGCGTTTCTTCAACAAGAGGGCGAACGAAGCCCAAGCGAAGGGTACTCCAGACAGTATTACCCCTGCTGGCACACCACCCAGGGGCAACTCCGATGCTGTGCAGGCTGCGGATCTCGAGCCTAAAGGCCGAGTTCCTATGATCTCAGTTGTTCTCGGTGCTGTGGCCAGTATTGGTGGTTTCATGTTTGGATATGAGTCCGGACAGATCTCCGGTTTCCTTGAGATGGACAACTTCAAGCAGCGCTTCGGTGACAACGGCGAATTTTCCGCTGTTCGTTCAGGCGCCATTGTCGGTCTTCTTGCGTAAGTCTCGGACACTTCGAGTAAGAAATATCGCGTCTAATACCATCTAGCGTCGGTACTCTTTTCGGTTGCTTGGGCTCAGCTCCTCTTGCTGACACCTTCGGTCGTCGTCTCACTATCTCGGGTTCCGCTTTCTTCTATATTATCGGTGTGATCATTGAAATCACGAGCAAAAACGTCTGGGTTCAATTCGCGATGGGTCGTTTCACTGCCGGTCTCGGTATTGGAGCGCTCTCAACTGTCGTACCCATGTACCAGTCCGAGTCCATCCCCAAGCGAATCCGTGGTGCCACCGTCTCCTCCTATCAGCTGTTCATCACGCTCGGTATCTGGACGGCATACATGGTCAATTACGGAACGGAGAAAAGCTACAACGACTCCGCTCAGTGGCGTATCCCTAATGGTCTCTCTGCTCTCTGGGCTATCATCCTCGGTTCCACCATCTTGCTCCTTCCAGAGTCACCTCGTTACGCATACCGAAAGGGCAAGGTCGAGGAGGCTCGCGCAAACATGGCTTGCCTGAATGGTGTTGAGCCCCACTGTGCCTTCATCGACTCTGAGATTGCCGAGATCCAGGAAAAGCTCGAGGCTGAATCCGCTGGTGGTGATCACCCATGGCACGAGATCTTTACTGGTCCTCGTATGTTGTACCGTACTCTGCTCGGTATGATTCTTCAGGCTGGTCAGCAACTTACCGGTGCCAACTACTTCTTCTACTACGGAACAACTATCTTCGCCGCCACCGGTCTTAGTAACTCATATGTCACTTCTATCATTCTCGGAACCGTCAACGTCGTCGCTACCATCGCCGGTCTCTGGGTTGTCGAGAACGTCGGCCGCCGTAAGGCTATGATGGCCGGTGCCGCATGGATGGCTGTCTGTCTCTTCATCTACTCTTTCATCGGTCAATATCAGCTCGACCACCAGAACCCGCTCAGCACCCCTCAGGCCGGAAACATTATGATTGTCTTCACCTGCTTGTTCATTGTTGCTTTCGCCACCACTTGGGGTCCTCTTGTCTGGGCCATTGTCGGAGAGTTGTACCCTGCCCGTTACCGTGCCACCTGCATGGGTCTCGCCACGGCCTCCAACTGGCTCTTCAACTTCATCATCTCCTTTTGCTCCACCCTCATCACCGACAGGATCGACTACTTCTACGGTCTTGTCTTCGCCGTCTCCCTCGTCATTCTCTTCTTCATCGTCTACTTCTTCATGATGGAGACGAAGGGTCGCTCCCTCGAGGAAATCGACACCATGTACGTCCTCCACGTCAACCCCATCACCAGTGCAAAGTGGGACGCGTCTACTCTCCCAAAAGACGGCCTTGTCGATACCGACCGTTTGCACATGGGTCCCGGTGGCCGCACCTTTAGCAAGGCTGAGGAAGGTGGCCACGGTGGTATCCTCGAACCCGCCGAGAGAAACGAGAACAAGGTTTAAGAAAGCACTTGGGGTGCTTGAGATGATGATGTTGTACACTGTACGTTACATTGCATTGCATAAGAATGGTGCTAGAGCGTGGTTTTGCATATGTTTTGGCTCTTTTCCCGCTTCGCTTGCAATGCGGTGGGATGTTGAGAATGAAGAAAGAGATATCAAAGCTTTTTAATTTTTCTTCCTTTCATAATGCGGAGATATGTATATGTCGTATATGGAATGCTACGCTCAGAGTAGTCAGGCGTCGAAAAATGAAATGCTCCAAAAGTAAATACGTCCACTGCTGGTGACAATGTGCTTGTGACTGTAGGAAGGCTATTTCGAATGGCGAGAGTGAAGCAATGTTGTCTTGCAAGTTGGCGCC
>LR132455.1:0-22217 GCA_900634815.1 Paradendryphiella salina | reverse complement strand
GATTAGAAGGAAATAAGATACAAGTACAACAAAACAATGAGATGTGTAAAATGTGACTGTGTGACCTAGCTGCAGCCCTGAGACCAATCGACCAGCAGCATTTCTCACCTTTCTCTAATATCTTCGTTATTCAAAACAAGGCTCTCGCGGAGATAGGGTGTGCGAGACTGCGGGACGTCGTTCCGATGTCGTGGACACATTTTATGCCTCGAACGTTGCAATGAGTGAGACGTAATACCCAGGCACATGAGACCCTCATTACAAAATGAGGGTGCGATCAAAAAATGCAGTGACACAAACTTGTGGACCTAGCCGAGTGTTTGGCTGTCGCTATATTCGAGCACATCATCTTTTGCCCTCCCCGTTCATGCAGTATTTCTGCAATATCAAGTACTGTACCTAAGGCTCAGCTACTTCTCGCTTTGATCCCATTGGCTTCACACCGCTGTTTATCGCAAATAATCAACACTTGGAAAGAGATAGGCGTCATCTTTTCTCTTGACGTAGAAACCCTCGCTCTCTTGGGCAGACTTGTCAACAGCTCCGCAAAGCACAGCGTCCAACGTCTCTTCCCCTTCATCGTCCAAATCTTCTACACAATATTCACACAAACAGCGATGTTCTCGAACCTTGTCAACGCATACACGTCGTTTAGATAGTCGATGAGAAACTTCCTTTGCTCCGGGTCGTCCGCCTCAGCCGACACCATGTAGCATACCCAAGTAAGCGCAAAAGCTCCTGGCGCATCTGACGGGACTTCATGAAGGAGAAGGATCAAATCCTGGATGATCGAATACTGTGCGCGGCAATCAGAGAGGTGGGTGGGAGCCCGTTTGATGTAGATGGTACAGGCTAAACCATAGCATTTGGCTATGGTGTGCACGGTTTTTCGTTGCCTAGATTCGTGCGGGAAGGCTTCCCAGTTCCAAAAGCTCTTCCAGTTCTGGAGACAATCTCGAATTGCGAGTAACGCGCTCTCCTCGTCTCGTAGCGGGTATCCGGTGAATTTGAAACTGAAAAGGAACGGAGTCAGAAAATTGCTTGAATGGGGAAGTAGCTCAGGAGAGGGGAATTTTACGAACATATTTGTTTGTACTAGGAGAAACCGCGCAATATCAGAAGGCCTCTCCTGAATATTGATGTTGGCCGACAGATTAGTCAAGATGCGTATGAGAAATTTGTAGTCAACGTTGCCCTTGACCAACTCCTCGAGTAGTAGCACAACTAGTGTTGCCCAGGTATATCTGTTGAAGACCTGATCTGCAGAGTTACACCGCGAGTCTTGGCGCAGCCGGGATATAATTGCTGCTCGGCCTGTTTTCGCAATGACCCTCATCTCAGGTCTCTTGCGACTGAGATGTTGTGCTACAACGACACCGAGGGCACGACGAAGGATGTCATCTTCAGTGGCCATGGGCAAGATCAGGTCATGGTACCCGTTGGGTATGTTCTCAACAATAACCATTGCAGGAGCGACCGCATCGGCGACTGTGATGTTTGTAAGCAAGTCGCCTCGGTGAAGTTCTGCAATGACTGACAGTAAGAAGAGAGCATGCGCACGTCCGAAGTCAGTGGAGGGAGCCACGGCTTGATGGCACACTGAGTCGAACAGATCATCCTTATCAGTCGTTCTTCTTTATGATTTCTCTCGACTTCAATCGCAGCCGTGACCTGGTTCGTCAACGCGCGTGGGGGGCTGCTGTCCGTTTGCGATGCCGTCTCATCTTGCGGCGCAGATTTCTTCTTCTTTGACTGTTTGACACGCTTCTGGAGTCTTCCAATCTTTTGCTCGTTTTCCCATCTCACTTGGGAGTATGGAACGTTTGCTGCTATAGCAGATGAGGCCTCCTCATCACCCCTCTGATTTGGCATCTTACAGCCTTTCGGCTTGCCTTTTCTGGCGACGCCCTCGACGAACCGGATCCTGCCAAGGCCTGAACATGATATGCCTTTCTTGATGCATTTTTCACACGAAGGTTCGCCTCTGTCACAAACGATTCGGCGGCGAGAGCATTGGAAACATCCTCTCTCTTTCGGCGGTTCGCCACTTACGCGTGGGAAGATTACAGTTATTCCGGATACTAGTGACATGAAGGCTGTGCTGTCGATTGTGGTTGTTAGATTGCATCCAGGTGTTTGTCCCCCAGGTCACGTGTGGCACCAAGTCTAGTCACATCTAGTCAACCCACATAAGGGGGTTGGCGCAGCGTCGGTGCATACCTCGGGTCATCGTCGAAGCTAGGATCGCGGTAATCTCACTTCTACACCCTACCTTGACTCGAAGATATTGTGATGTTAGCAACAGAGAAACACGAGCATAACATATGTAAAGATCCTAAAAGCTTGAAATCATTGTTTACAGTAGACTATGGGCCTTGAGACGACTTGAAATTAAGCTTTCGAATTGATATGGGAAGACTAAAGCGCCATGTGGTCTCAACCCAGCAGGTGCCCGTAGACAAGTCTGCATACTCCAGACACCGTGCCACAATAAAGATAGAAGAAAGTCATGGCCTGTAAGATGCACCGAACCCGCACCTGTCAACCAACTCCTCCTCCCACCCCTTCAAGTTAGCTTCAAACGATATCAGCCGTATTATACACTTGTTTCCCAACGCCAACGCCCATGCTGTTACTCGCACCATAGCCCATACCTCATGCTCTTGTTATGTGCTTAGGCGGTCCCAGACATCCTTAAGTACTCCATCCCCTCGAAAAATTAATACCCACTTGATTCATGGGGAAAGGAACACCTACCGATTGCCACGGCGACCAGGCAGCGGGGGTGGTACGAGGGGGTTGCCGTATGCATCCGTACCGAGTGCGACGCGGCAGTCTGGACAGTACCATTTGGCGCGTCGAGAAGGTATGTCGTCTTCAGTCATGTTCATGCAGGGGAGGTGGAACCACTCCTTGTCGCACTGCAGGTCGTTAGTGGAAGGGTCATGGGTTTGAAGGAACAAATTTACGTTGTTGTCGCACGAAATCATCGCCCCATAGCTAACGTCATCGCAGATACAGTACTTTGGCTCGTTCGGATCAATGTCGTCTGCCACTTCAACCTCCTCTTCGGTCCTCCTCTTCTTCTTGTTTTTACTACCTTGGGCGCGCTTGACGTTGGTCACGGTCTTCTGGCCATCTTCAGCAGCCGTGACTTCACCTTTTGGAGGAGGCTTTCTTCGCGCGCTTGTGCGGGTTGGTGCGGGTAATGGTGATGGTAATGGTGAGGGTACTGTGAACGCAGATGCAGGTTGGCTAAATACA
This sequence comes from Paradendryphiella salina, assembly GCA_900634815.1. Classification (NCBI taxonomy): domain Eukaryota; kingdom Fungi; phylum Ascomycota; class Dothideomycetes; order Pleosporales; family Pleosporaceae; genus Paradendryphiella; species Paradendryphiella salina. Next base: position 18,953 of record LR132455.1, on the reverse strand, counting down.
CTATGACGACGAGGTTCTCGAAGGATCCTACCTTGTTCGTTTGGCTTGGGTTCTTCGCTCTGAGCTTTGGGAGTTGGCACATGGCCACGCGCGGAGCGAGGACGTAGGGTGGGAGGTGCATGCGTCTCTGGAGCAGGCTCTGGCATTGGTGTTGGCGTCTTTGATGACTTTATGTGCTGGGTAGCTTCGGGTGGGGTTGATACTTTGGGGGCAACCGACTCACGACGAGACCTAGTTGAAGCTGCCGTCGTAGGCACTGGCACAAGAACTGGGATGGGAGTCGGAGCAGGGCTAGGATCGGGATCAGGAACCTCAATTGGTGCTGGGATTAGAGAAGGCGATGCCTCTGGCGCAACGGGTGATTGATCGGGTGCTGCTGGCGATGTATCAAGTGGCGTGAGCTCGGGACTTGGCTCCTTCGACGCCGTCTTATTAGCCTTTGGAGTACTTGGGCCGGCTGGGGCAAGCGGCACTTGTACAGTGTTCCCGTTGATTGTAGACTTTGTAGGCTCCGGAAGCGGTACAGGAGTATTTGTCACTGGAGATGGGCCGACGGAAGCAGGGAGATCTCGCGGTGTCGAGACAATGGACGCAGGGGTGGGAATCGGAGACGAAGCGGCATTGGGTGCTGGAGCGATGAGCTGCAGACGTGCACGCTTTGGTTCTGGTGGTTTTGTTGTGCTATCTTGAGTCGCTACCGATGCTTCACGCAGGCCTTCGGTGGTTTCTTCGGTGTCAGGCGGTGGTGAGTCGTCGCGCTTACGTTTGTTCAAAGATTTCGAGGCCGACTTTTTCTTCTGGCTCGCAGGCGAGGCAACACTAGAGTTGAAATTTAGTTCTTTTAGACCATCAGCAGCCTCCTTGATCTTTTCGGAAGCACCGATAAGCTCCTGAGCATCCTGCATGGCCTTCTGGCGTTGCGAAGTGCGATCAAGCATCCTACCCTCCTTAGAAGCAACAGGCTTAAGGCGGATGCTGACAGGACCAGTCTCCTCTTTTGGCTCTTCCTCAACGGGCTCAGCGGGGGCGTGTGGGTTGGCTGCCTGCGGACCGTGTGGAGCGAGTAAACCTAAGCCAGAGGCTGTCATGATCTGTTGTAGTGTCTCTGGCTCTTCGTCGAGGAAAGTTTCGCCCGCCGCTTCACAACGAGCCTTCTCCCTCTCAAAGTCGGCCTCTGTACGGTGCTTCTTCTCAAGTTCGCGGATCATCATGGTCTGACTGGGTGTCCATACGGCATTCTTCTTCATTTGCTTGCGCAGAACCGCCATTTCGTACTCGGTCAGCTTTTTCCATGGTGCCCACTTGCTGCCAGGTTTCGCGTCAGCTGGTGGAGGGGCAAGTTGAGCGAGCGCGTTGCTGGTAGATATTCCGGCTATGGAACTGTGGACGTTTGTACCCAGTACCCCTGCAGCGCGCACTCGGCCTCCAGCTGGCCGTGAGTGTCTGTCTCTGTCCTGCTTGCGCTTCCTGGGTGATATGACATCTATGGCAGAACCTTCATCGGAGTCGCCCGACAAGTCTGATACGTCGCGTCCTCTTCGACGGCTTCGGGGAAGGGGGACAGCTGTCTTCCTGTGGCGATCCCGTGGCCGCGAGGTATTTGCGCCGTGTCGGCCGGCGTCAAAGGTCAGGCGCAGATGCGCGGGTCGTTCGTAATTGCGATTGATGGGTCGATGTGCATTTGGAGAGACTGGCGGGGGCGTGGGATCGCGCGACGGTGGCTGTGGCTGGGCTTGGAGCTTTCTCTTGATGACGGACGAGCGCTGGCAGTGGCGGACAGTGACCTCGTACAGGCGCGATGCTTCGGTGTAAGCAAACTCCCTCTGGTTTATGGCCTTTTGGAGATGCTGGGCTATCTGCTTGCGTAGCAATATCGGGTCGGGGCGCTCTTGCTCGGGCAATGTGGGCAGCTTGCCATACTGCACCGTCAGCTCGTGCACCTGCTGGACGGCGTCGGAGTAGGTCGAATCGAGGTCGGCGATCAGCGTCAAAGAGCGCACCAGATCCGAGGGGAAGAATTCGGTATAGTCGAGAAAGTCGTTGACCGTCGTCTGGGCATCTGGATTCGGGGCGGGTTGGGCCATCTCAGGCGCATCGTCGGCTTCAGACATGGCGCATCGCGGGGAGGCAGAGTAGATGGAGGCTTGCGACGCACGCGTCAGACTCTCCAGCCACGCGTCAACTAGGTTGTTGGTGAGAACCAGCGCGATCGTGAGAGCGTGAGTTGGGGTATGCGCTGATAGCGATGGGCTGCAGCTGGTGAACTTGTCGCAGCGCTGAATGCAGTGAGCTCCTCGCTAGGCCGCTTTGGTGGCCGTCGCGCCGATCGCTCAGGAACGCCTGGGTCGGGCTCCACCCCGCAACTTCACCCGCTGCCACGATAATGCAACAAGTCACAGCTTGGACGAACATGTACGTCGGCTCAGCATACACCACATATCTACGCTAACATGTGGTCTAAAGATACTTTGTAGGGCGCACGTGCTGGGCGTCGAGTAGCCTGTACTGAGCAAATCGCTATGCATTCGTACAGGCGATCACGTGTTGCGGCATTGGGAGATGGAACAACAGATCTAACATCGTTTAGGAGAGACTGGCCTGCTACATAGCTATTGCTCTCAGGATTCAGCCCAGTTCGCCGTTGATGAAGGTGTAGGTATGTCAAGCATCTTCCATGGAAAGTGATACATGATCATGAGCGATAGACCATTCCCTCCATTCCCCATGTCACCTTTACACTCTCATCTCACCTCCAATGCTGGGTGTTTGCCCTGGTTTACCCTCACCCGCCGTTTGCTCCTGCCTCGTCAGTCTATCCAAGCGCAAGCTCTGACTTATATCCTCTCCCATGTCTTCGTCCACAAACAACCTTACCCCTCCAATTCGCCCATGATGGCTTCTTCTGCGCGCTTCGAGCGGCTCTGGAAACTAATTCAATCAGACGTCGACGCGCTCCCCGACCGCCCGGTATCCCCAGAGCCTGAGCGAGAACCTAGGCCCCAATCAGGATTTGCCGAAGACAGCGATAACTTAAGCGGTGTACTTCTCGAGCCCAACGAGAATACAGATCGCCGCTTCGTTTGGTTACTAGACGCGGAAAGCGTATTCAATCCAGAACTAGATTCTATGCAACCATCTACCGTTCCTCCAGATGGCCCCAACCCTCCAGTCGCCGACTTGCAACGCGGTGATCTTACTTCTGCTCGTCACTATTTCACACCTATCCAGGCGTTGGCAAGGTACCCCTACAAGTACTGCAACAAGAGTCATATGCAAGATATTGCGTCTGCCTTCTTCGATCAAGGAAAGTTTTGGAAGCGAATTTGGGATCTGCAAGTCGCCATAACACCTGGTATAGCGAATCGCATCAAACTTACTTTTACTCAGTTATTACGTCTGGGATCTTGAGGATTCTGGACCACTCGTTCTTGTGCCTGAGAGCCAAGTACAAGCTTTTCTCACCGAGATCAACAAGTACCTCAAGCTAAGTCTTAGGATAACTGTTCGTAGCTTGATATATAGCACATATATGCGCCTCAACTGACTTACGCATCAATCTAGGACCAACAGCGTGAAGAAGGTCTGGTCGCGCGATTCCCAGATCATCCTCGTTGCTTACCACGATATCTCGGACGGTCACACTCACGCGAGGACGTCAATGACATGGCTGCGAACGCCCCAAACAACGCGTATCGTGCCGCTGGGGAAGCCCCACGCCCAGAACTTCAACCATCCACCCTCGAAGAGTTCAAACAGTTGATGGAGAACATGGCAGTGGCTCAGAAGGCCAAGAGCAAAGCAAACAAGGCCGAGAAACAGCAAGACCGTTTAACCAAGAACAAGTCCATGGTGGATCAATTCAAGCGTGCGCAAAGGCACCTCGGTCTCCGCGAATCACTCCAAAATCAGCCATTGGCACAAATCGCCCAGTCTGCAGCCGTTGATCCGCTTATGCCGGCGCCTTTTGCCTTCGATCGATCTGTGGTATTCGTCTGCGTTGATGTGGAGTCGTACGAGAGGGCCCACCATAAGATCACTGAAGTCGGTATTGCTACGCTCGACACAAGAGACTTGGTCGGTATTGCACCTGGCGAGAATGGCAAAGCGTGGAGAGAGATGATTCGAGCCCGCCACTTTCGCATCAATGAGCATAGGCACCTGATCAACTCCGACTTTGTGACCGGACACCCTGACGGCTTTATGTTCGGTGAGTCGACATTCATCCCACTCAATGAAGCGGCGAATCACGTTGCCGCCTGTTTCCGCGCACCGTTTGGTTCCCAAGTGAGCAGAGATCAGGAAGGATCAGGGAGCATACCGAGTGGCTTGGAGCCGATCGAGAAGCGCAACATCGTCTTCCTCGGTCACGATACGCTAGGTGACGTTCGATATCTCCAACAACTCGGGTACGATCCTATCAAGGAAGAGAACATCCTCGAGGCCATGGACACTGCAACCATGTATCGTGTCTGGCACCGTGATCAGCAACCTACCCGACTTGGAAAGATCTTGGGTGACTTTGACATCATTGGCTGGAAGCTCCACAATGCTGGTAACGATGCTGTGTATACAGTACAAGCTATGCTAGGCATCTGCGTTCGTGAGGCTACGATCCGGGGCTCTCCAGAGCTCGATGAGCTGCGTGAGAAGGAAAAAGAGGCTCGGCTTGCAGCTGCGCGCGAAGATGTTGAGCAGAGGGCTTACGACGACGCAGCAGGCTGGAGCGATCATGAAGCTGATGGAGACGGGGGCGGGCCGGTACCGCTGGCGCCAAAGCCGATGCCAACACACTCAAAGTCGAAGGACATGCCACAGTACGACGGCCTGACTGAGCTGGAGGGTACTGGAGAGCATGGACATTGTTGGGGTCATAGTCGCGATCGGGCATTGGAACGTGGTCGTGGTAGTCGCCCAGCTGGTTCAGGGCGCGGTCAGATGGAAGGACGACCTCGGGCTCGTAGACGCGGTCGTGCTCAACAGCGAGGACGTGATCGCGAATCTTCGAGCCCATCCGCAAGCACTGCTGATCTTGCAAGCGTCCCTCGGGTATATTTCCAGATGACTATCGCAGCTCGTGTTGTACATGTATACTAACTTGACACTATAGGTGCAATACTATTGGTAAGCGACGGGCTTGGTGGACGGACCGGGGGATGATAAACATGGCTGAATGCACATGATGCGAGTGTCTTTCCCGATTATCACATGCAGCACGTACATACTCAGTATCCGCTATACGCTATCCGGACCAGAATATGGCAAGATATTGCGTGATTATCTTTACGGCTTGTCGTGACATTGCAAAGCTTAACTGGTGACCTTGACTGCGCGCCCTTCATCCATCACCCTCAAACATCTCGAGTCGTAGTTGCCGTCCAGTCGTCACCTGATCTACGACCCTCACCACGTTATCCGCGAAAATATATTATCGATCGCGATCGGGATGACAACATGTCGCTTGTCACCGCCTTCTGCCCAAGCAGCTCGGTTGTTATTACCGGGGTCAGTGTGAGATCGGCAATTTCTCCACCGGTTCGTTCTTAACCCAAGCTCATCCGCAATAATGGTGGGAGAGCTTCTTTGCAGCGTTCTTGTCGCGTTCCCTGCAAAACCTACTCTTGTTTCGCGTTTACCGCACGGTGTCTGCACTTTCCTGCCCGCGATTGCTTTACTAGACCTGTCATGACGACATCTTCGACATAGCAGTCCCCGAAAAGACCCCTTCCAAGGTTACTAGAAAGCCAAGAGCAACGGCCTCACGATGCGCGACTCCACTTCTCCGAACCGCTCGTTACGGTCGCGCGGGATTGCGGCTACGAAACACAACAGTGGCGCCAACGACGGCCACCTCAGTCGTGAGCAGACGCATGCGTCGAGACGATCGACTGCGACGAAGAAAAGTGTGTGGTGGAGGACAAGCTTGTTCAGCGGCATGATAAACGATGTACGGAGAAGAGCGCCCTTCTACTGGAGCGACTGGAAAGATGCATGGGACTATCGCGTCGTGCCCGCGACAGTATACATGTACTTTGCGAACATTCTCCCTGCGCTGGCGTTCTCCCTCGACATGTTTGCCAAGACCAACCAGAGTTTTGGTGTGAACGAAGTGCTACTAGCCTCCGTCTTGGCCTCTGTGGTCTTCTCGCTCGCAGCAGCCCAGCCTTTAGTCATTGTGGGGGTAACAGGGCCCATCACTGTGTTTAACTATACGGTATACGACATCATCACTCCACGTGGAACAAACTACTTTGCTTTCATGTGCTGGATTGGGATTTGGTCACTCATCTTCCACTGGATTCTGGCTATAACCAACTCATGCAACGGACTGCGATACGTCACGCGTTTTTCTTGCGATATCTTTGGTTTCTACGTTGCGTTTATCTACCTGCAGAAGGGTATCCAGGTGTTGACGCGACAATGGGAGGTCAGTGATACCTCGGCGTATCTGTCAATCATGATTGCTCTTTTGGTGACTGCGGCAGCTTATATTTGCGGTCTCATTGGGCAATCATCGCTCCTGCAACGGCATGTTAGGAAGTTTTTCGAGGACTACGGTACACCTCTTACCGTAGTCTTCTTCACGGGCTTTGTTCACATCGGCAAGATGGCCAGTATCGAACTGCTCAAGTTGCCTACCTCTAAAGCTTTCTTCCCCACCACCGACCGCGGATGGTTCATCCATTTTTGGGATATCAGCGTCGGCGATGTATTCCTCGCTATACCGTTCGCAATCTTGCTAACGATTCTGTTCTGGTTCGACCACAACGTTTCAAGTCTCATCGCGCAGGGAACCGAATTCCCACTTCGAAAACCGGCAGGATTCCACTGGGATATATTCCTTCTTGGACTCACGACCGGTGTTGCCGGCCTTCTCGGTATTCCGTTTCCAAACGGCCTTATTCCGCAGGCGCCTTTCCATACAACATCGCTTTGCGTTACCCGTATCGTTTCTGGCGGCGATGAGGAGGCGAACAAAGGTCACACGCGCCGTGTAGTAGATCACGTCGTTGAACAGCGTGTCTCAAACCTCGCTCAAGGTCTTTTGACACTAGGGACCATGACAGGTCCCTTACTTATCGTCCTCAATCTCATCCCGCAAGCCGTCCTCGCAGGCCTCTTCTTTGTCATGGGCATCCAAGCTCTCGAAGCCAACGGCATAACACTCAAACTGCTTTTCCTCGCGCGCGACCGTCACCTCACATCCAAATCCGACCCTTTAATGAGCATCGAGCGCCGCTGGGTTATCTGGGCCTTTGTAGGTCTCGAGCTCATCGGCTTCGGCGCCACCTTCGCCATCACACAGACTATTGCGGCGATAGGCTTCCCGGTGTTCATCTTTTTGTACATTCCTATGCGCACGTGGCTCATGCCGAGGTTCTTGACGCCCGAAGAGCTGGGCGTGCTGGATGCGCCGACGGCTAGCCCCTTTACGATGGAGAGCGTAGGTGGGAATCATGGCGAAGTTGTAGAGCCACTTGGAGCAGGGAATGAAGCTGCATTGGAAGACAGCAACGAAGCAGAGCGGGGCGAGAGAAGACGAAGTAGTGTGTTTGAAGAGGGCAAGAAGAACGCTGAAGATGCTAGCCGGAGGAGAAATAGTTTCCGTACTCCTGTCGGTATAGAATTGGAGAATATTGAGAAGTCGTAAATGGAGGAGTTTCGCAACGGGAGGTAGCAGGTTCCAAAGAGCTACTAGGAAGCCGTGGACCAGAATTTGTCAACGAGACACATCCAGTAATGATATTGCTCCTGCTGTCCAAGGTTCCTAATCCCTAGATTAGGTGCTGCAACCCCAAAGTCCTTGTACCTGATAACTGATTCCGGTTGTTCAATCGTGTTAAGCACACTCGTGGCTTCCATGCACCCCAATCATTACACGGGGTCAGTGCCACCTCATGTATAGTCCAAGCGAGTGGCTATATTTGCCAATCACGCCATCCCACGTATCTAGCAGCACTCTCGCGGGTTTCGGATCCGTTTCTTATTTTGATCACGCGGCGTTTACTTGCGTTATCTAAATACTTGTTGAGGCGGCGTAGTCAAAGCTGGATGAACCACAGGGGTATTCATCCTACCTAGGTAACTTCCGTCAGCGGCCCGCACCGTCCTGAACACTTGACTCCGCCCAAGGCCTCTCCTCAACCCTTTTTAATTATTTTATGCGTCTCAGAAGCGGAAATAGCTACTCTGTTCACGACTCAGACTCTCCTTCATCATGGTCCAGGTTCTGCCAGACGAAAAGCTAGTGTATCTAGCGCTTCGGGGGGTGTTTGTGGGGGAACACGCGCAACTCCGACAGAAGAAGGCAATTACTAAGATTGTTCGCGAACGCAAAGAGAAACCGGATCTTCAGAGTCTCATTCAAGCACATGGTGTCGATAACGTTAGCGGTGTGGCGAAAGTCTTGCTAAAAGATCAGATTTTTGCGTCAACAATGAAGGCGAAAGCTCGTTTTCCTGAGGCCTTCCAGGCGACTGACAGGTCAATTACTCCGCAAGCCAAGGAATCGATTGTTCAACCAGTCAAAAATTCGGTCCCTTCAGTTGTTCTGGGACCGGCCGCTGAACAGCCTAGAGAATCAACAACTGGACAATTGAAGGAACCGATTACTGCACAGATCAACGAATTAGTTATTGAGAAATCGGAACCTGTATCCAGCTCTATAGCTGAACCGCCAGCAAGCAATACAGTGACCAAAGATTTGGGTAAGATCAATCCGAAGGAGAGTGATGCGGTGCGTTCCGCTGGTATGTAAGTGTAGCGGACGTGGTAATTCTAGCTGATTTTTTATAAGGCGAGGACAACTCCCAGAGCGCGATGATCCAGACTGCGCCTCAATTGGACCTAGAACCTCCAATTCCTGAACTTCCCCTCGACTATGTGTCCCTGCCGTTTTGGTATCAACACCGAATTATGGTCCGTATCCAAGACATTCTGGAAAAGGCGTGTTTCACTTTCGCGCAGAAGAAACTAGGGGGTGTTCTGCAGAGAGAAGTATGGGATTGCGCAGAAGCGGTTGAACTAACCCGGTGGTCAAAGGTATTCGATGAGTACCGAGACGAGTTTGCGCAGAGCGATCTGGAAAATGCGCAAAAGCCTCTAGCTAACCTCCTAACTTCGATCAGCCAGCTTCGTCACGCGGCTGTTCACCGACTTCGCCTTCCCGCTAGGAGCGCTTTGGAACTTATCACAGACGCCGAAGCACTTGCCAAATTGCTGCAGAACGATGGCTATCTAGAACAAATTTCATCGACGCGGCAGCAGCTCGGGGATTCTATTGAGGGCCTGGAGCGGAATAAGCTATCATTGGAGGCACGACTCGCTGACATAAAGCAACAATTTGCAGTGAAGAGGGATGAATTGGAGCGCAAAGAAGCTGCATTGCTTGAGGTTGCGGAGAAAGAGAGTAGGGAGCGAGATTTTTTTGAGGGAGTGTGTTCGGATGATACTTTAGATGCTCTCAGTGAAGCACAAGCGAGGTGGAAGGACATAAACAGCGTCTTTCTGTCTGCAGAATGCCTTGATGACGCCCATGGGCTTGCTGACCCTGGCCCAGAGCCTGAAAAGAAGTCTGAGGATAAACCCTCTACAGCAACAAGGGGATATCCGGAAGCTGACGACTCGCGATATTCGCCCTCACGAGCAGGCTTCAAGTTTGAAGATGAGAGCAGTGTTGTAAGAAGCCCTCAAAAGGATAGTTCTTATGATGATTGGAGCATGACAACTACCATAAAGAAGACGGGCCATCACTGTTCAGAGAAGTTCAAAGCAGTAGTCGCAATAGACACCATGGAAACCCTCCCCAAACTCAACACCAGCTTGCCTTCTTCCTGTCCGAGCGATTGCGAAGACTATGCCACTCCATGGCACTCCAGATCACCTGCCGAGGAAACAACATCAGTCACAAGCAATGTCGAGTATTTCGAAGCAGAATCAGGGGATTTCACTACCACTACGAGCGTCTTGTGTCCCTAGCGTATTTTACGCCTCGGCAACAAAAATATATAGTAACATTGCGACCGATGTCAGGCTTTTCGTTTCAAGCCGCTGGGCAGCTTGCTCGCATAGCGTACACCGATTCTGATGAAAGCAAAAGTCCAGTGTAGTTTAGGGGGTATTGGTTACTCGGGTACAGAATGGTCTCACTGCGATCGGGGAAGATCTTGTAGATCGCGAGAGTTCGGTAGTACGGTCGTACGAAAAATACGGTAGGGAGGTGTGTAGATCTTGGCCGTCTTGTGTGGATAAGAATAAAGCCGCTATTATGGGGCGATGAGCACATCCGAGATCCATCTGCTTACCCCATCCTTCTGTACATGGATCGAAGAGATGATTTTGGGTTCCTGTCGATACTTGCTCAAATTGAAGAGATCATCACGCAAGCATTCTTACAGAGAGCCTGGGTGTCTGAGAATATGGTGTTCGTCCTAGCTATTTGAGGATGGTGTTCCTTGAGGTGGGTTCAGTACACATACACATTCATACCGGTTGGCATGTGGAGGAAGCCGAACGGCAGATTCTCCGGGCCGGTAGGGCTCTTAGCTTCGCACCGAAACGTACAACGACATGTATGAAGGCGACTGATTGTGCATCGAGTAAAAGGAGGCTTGAAGCAAGTGCTGAGTTGGGACTCAAGGGTTCAACGCTTAGTTTGATAGCCAATGCAACTTCCCAGCAACGTGTTACGCTCACGGTAGGTCATTTTACTTCAACAAGGCATTTTCATCATTAAGTGGGAAATCCACAGTTAGCAACGTCCTGTTTCTCTCTCCCACCAAGACTTCATCTTAAGTTGCCTAAATAGGCTATCCTTGTTGTCGGAACTTTCTAAATACCCACTGATTACTTGATTCGCCCGTGAGAAGCCCAAGGCAGAACAGGGCGGGGAGGCTTGTGCCCGGACCCGTACCTGGGTAAGCTGCGAAGAATGGCTAAATGGAGGCCAATGCTTGGCTCCACTTTCGGGAGACGTGTAAATGAGGCGGAACGGTGACAGCTAAGGCTAAGGCTCGGCCAAGGGAAACTACAACACACTGGCCTTTGAAACTTAACTGGGATCCCTTTTTTCTATGAGATCGCGATGATGGAGGTAAGGTTTCGTGACTCCGATGGTAGGCGTCATGAGCGTGATTAGAATCATCTTTTCATTTCGGTTTTCTAGCCAAAACAAGCAAAATATCGCCACGTTGTCTCCTGTTTTCTCTGTTCTGCACTACCAAGGATAGGAACATTTAATGTTGGTCGTAAGGTCCTCAGGTGCGTAATGCTTACGTTCTAGACATGCGCGAGGAATCGATTCCGTTAATACAGTAAGACTAAGAACGAAAGAGGGAATGATTTGTTCACATTGAAATTACCAGGCGGTCAAAGAGGCGTAGGCAATACAAGGCTACCTAGGCTTACTTGCAACTCTTAGACTGAGCTAGTAACTAGAACAAAGAGTCGGGCTTGGGGTGCCTGTAATTATAACCCTGAATCTATCGCGATTTGTGCAGGGAACTTTAGAATGTGTCCCCTAATGTGGTGTTTCGTACAGACTTAGACGCTCCCATACGGCCGTCATACAAGTGCCAAAGTCTATCTTACATATTGAGGTTATTTTGAGTTGTGTTTTAGAGCCATCTCATGCTTGCTGTGCATCATCCATTAGACGAGAGTCAAGGGCTATCTTCCAGCATCATCACTTCACTTTCAACATCAAAACACTCTCCATCAAACCAACTAAACTACCAACGGCTTCATCCTTCATGATGTTCGCCAAAGCCCCCATCGTCGCTGCCCTCGCCCTTCTCTTCGGAGTCGCTGTTCAGGCAGACAGCGCCCAGGTGTACGAGGACAAGAGCCTGAACGGAGACTGCGAGGACATCCCCAATGGCAACTCCTACGGTAAGCCATGTCTATCTCTTTTTCCCCCAAGTAAAATCTTTTCAAAGCTTCTTGCTAATTCAACACTACAGTCAACATCAAGGACGACTGGGCCAGCTCTTACCGCACCAAAGGTCTTACCTGCGCCATTTACGAGGAAGCGCCCCGGATTTTCATTCTTTTTGCTGCATGTGAGACGAGTTTGGCCGACAAGAATTGCAGTGATGACGGCTGATTCAACATCGTCATTGGTCCTATTAAGGAGGATAATGGCAACCTCCGTGACACTGCGTTCAACGACCATATCAACTCTGTTCGCTGCAGGAAGGCTTATATCCCTTCTTGTTGGCCTACTTATTTCTTTACTCTCGGCGGAGAAGGACTTGCTTAGATGGCCGAAGGGCTTGAATTCGTGAGGTTCTTCGCTTGGGTACTACAGGGATGGGAGTGGAGGAGGGGAAATGGAATTCATTGATTAGCGTGTTGTTTGAGCTCATTCCATGGTTTCTCTAAAAGCCTTTAGTTGGAAGGTGACTCTGAGCCGCGCCATAACAGTGGTGCTCTTTTGGCCAACAGTAGTACATTACTTGGCCGTTGGCTCTTTATGATTCTCTTTGTGAGCTGTTCGAACACTTCGGAAACGGATTGCATGTATGTCAGGATTGGCACCAAGTCCATGTTGTCCCAGAAGTGCATAGATCATGTCTCGCTCGTCCGTGGCAACAGAGAAGCGAGTCATAGCCAATGCGCGGATTAGGGGCATATAATCCGTTCGTTGCTGCTCCTGCGTTCGAAACTTGGAGAAGGTTGCTAGTAGGCTGCGCTTTGCCTCGGACAGCTGGATGATACCATTTCCGACATAAAAGATAACCTCGAGATCAATCTGAAGCCTTCTGCACCGAAAATGGACGGGTTTAGCTTTTTTGAGATCTCTCGAATGACCCAGGCGCGTTCCCAGTAAGATCGAAGACGAAAGTTCGACAAGCCCTTGAAGGGCCTTCTCCAGATAGAGCTGTTTGGCGAGAGAGGTGAGAAATTAATCCTCGGTAGATATTTTCTTTGATTTACTCGTCTCTATAACATGCGAGTTTGAAGCTACCTTGATCTTCCGTGCAATATCCTGTACGAGCGTCGCCGCGAGGTTCGAATATCTTGGTTCTAAAGCGATCCACGCAACAACCTTGTTTGCCTTCAAATAGATTTGGCCTGTCATCTTGACCTGATAGACTTCTCATACAAATCACTCTGGTTGATACATATTGCATCAGCTCAGACAAGATCCCCAGTTGTCAGCTCCGAGTGCCGAAGTGCGCTCTCTAAATTTGCCGAAACCTTGACCTTCTGTCCAGATATCTCAATAATAGCCGTCTTGGAAGCATCACCCCAGCAATAAGACAAAACGCAATATTCTGGTGGGTAGCTCAATGTAGCTTTCACTACTTGAAAGCGCAGCAGATCGCCTCATTCGCTTTGCTTGGGTTGAGCAAGTCGCAGGAACTGGGTTTCGAAACGGCCAAAATCGAGCGTGGTTTACTCCATGATAATGGTAAAGAGTATTTGTGTTCGGTTTCGATAGGTTACGCATCGATGACAACCAGTGATGGGTAACCAGCGGAATGGGAATGGAATGGAGTAAACAGGATAAGACAGCGGACTGACGTGGAAGTTGGGGTGGTCTTACTTTGGCGACAAAGGCAAAGCCGCCTGCAGCCCTACGTGATCGAGCAGATGTGGCCGGAGGGGCTATCACGAGCATGCAGTTTTGGCGCGTGTTTCCTTTCGTGCCTTACCTCAGATTTTGCTGCATGACCAACTCCTTCCAGTTCTTATTGACTGAGGCGCGCAATGACAAGGTGGAATAATCTGCATTGCCGACGTATAATCAGAGCCACCCAAGTATACAAACACAAGATGCTTGTCGTCTTTCGTATCGTCTTTGAAGCGTGAAGAGAATCATCAGTAGCCTTGAGCATGCGCAAAGGCTGTAGGGTGAACGCAGCATTCCAGTTAACTCATTTGTACCATGGATGGTAGTAAACCATATCAGCGGGTCTGCGCGAGAACGCGTGTGCTACTAGCGGTAGAGCCAATACCACGACAGCATATTCAAAATGCAGCACAGTGGGACGAGCAACGAGATGGCGACAGCCAGATTCTCTATTCCTTCAGCACTCTTTCAACAACCTTCATAACCTCCAGCAACTCCTCATCCATCATACTCTTACCAACCAGCTGTACGTGCGTCGGTAAGCCCTCGCACTCTTCTGGTTCATCTGCTAATCTGTCAGCTCCGAATGCCATTCAGTTCCGTATACCCGTCCAAACCTCCGCTGTCCACATTCTGAATCCAGCTAAACCGGCATAGAGAGGAAGGAACAGCGAAACCACCAAACTGGACCCATCCTCAACCGATGAGCTGAAACCTCGACCATTGAAGTGCACGTGAATCAGCCACGACCTTCCCCCTAACTACTAACATAAAAGAAAAAACTTACAAGCAGGTTCATAAGCCATCCCCTCCATCGCAAACTCCCCATCCCCATCCCTCTCCGCCCTCCCCACGCCCAACACCCCACTGGGGTAATTAAGCAAATTGACCGCGACCGTATAAACCGGAACTCCATAAGTATCATGCTTGGGCGCCACACCCTGATACCCAGGCATAAGGATCGCATCCAAGCCGCCCTCGCTCCCCTCTCCCGCCGCAGCCATCTCCCCAACCATCAACTTATGATACGCCCTCACCACACCTGCCTTCTCCACATTCAAATCCCACAGCTCATTTAGACTCGGCTGCCAGCCCTCCAACTCAGGAAACCCACATGTTCTGAGCGACGGCACGGGCGGTTCACCACTAGCGCGGATGTGCTGGAAAGGAGTCTTCTTGGGATCCAGCATGAAGAATTTCCACGCTAGCATAGCTGTCTTGTACAGATCTGGTATCTTGTCGTCCAGCAGGACGATCTCGTGGCCTTGAACTTTCAGTTTCGTTGCCGTGGTGTGCAGGGCGCGGGCGATGGGCGGGTGTAATGGACGTTCTGGACAGCCGCGGATCAAGCCGAAGCGAAGGGGTTTATTGGTGGTTGTGCTAGTAGGAGAAGAAGGGATAGAACGCCATGGAACATTCAAGATGTTTTCATCAATTAGCCATGGTTGGGTGCTTATCACGCTTTGCATGAAGAGGGCATAGTCGCGGGTTGATCGCCCGCATGGCCCAATGACTACGGGAACGGAGCCGGGAGATCCAAGACGACCCACTGCAACACCGCCTGCGAACGGGACGCGGCCCGCGGTGGGTTTGAGTGATGATCCACCGCAGCATATGGCTGGGATGCGGTTGGATCCCGCGACGTCGGTCGCTACGCCTAGCACGCTACCTTTCATGGCGAGCAGTGCGCCTTCGCCGCCGGTAGATCCGCCTGCCGTGTGGGACAGCTTGTGTGGGTTTAGCGTGCGACCGAAGATGTTGTTATGGCTATCTGCCGTCATCATTGTTTGTGGAAGGTTAGTTTTGACATAGAAGACTGCGCCGAGAGAGCGGAGGACGGTGACTAAAGCCGAGTTTGAGGTGGACGGCGGGTGTGGGATGAAAGATACGTAACCAATTGTTGCTTGGACGCCGCGGACGTTGAAGGAATCCTGTTATATGAGAAAGAGAATCAGCTGGTCTAAGATATGAACATGTTTTTGTGACTGAAGTGGGGAATCGACTTGTTAATACTCGAAATGAATGAAAGTCATGCATACCTTTAGACTTATCGGCAGCCCATGCAACGGTCCCAGTACCTTGCCCTTCTTCTCCAGATACTCGTCACACTCCCTAGCCATGGCCATGGCCTCATCAAACATGATCTCCGTCAAGCAACTCACACACTGCTGCGCCACAGCCGCTCTCTTACAAAACGCCCTCACCACCTCCATGCTCGTGACCTGCCTCTCAGCCATCATCTTCACCAAGTCTGTAGCATCGTAGTTTTCCGTAAGGTCCAACTCTTTCTCGGTCAAGATACCGCATGTTCGGGGGACGTCTAACACGGAAATGTTGGAGGTTTCCGTGTATTGGGCTTTTTGAAATGGGCGTAAAAGCCAATCCTTGGGGATTTTAGCGAAGACAGATTCGCGTTTTGATTTTGCGAGTTCTTGCCAATTGGCTATAGGTGGTGCGGACGTCATGTTGTTAGTACTTCGCGAGGAGGTGAGCTGGGTGTGGGATGAACAGTTGACTATGCCAGTGCTGTGTAGGTAGAATGGATGCTAGGTGTTGGGAATTCCTAGAAGCGGCAAGACACAGAGGTAAGAATATGTAACATTGGAGCCAGGGGCGCACACTATTACATAGTACTGATGAGGGGAACTATGGGGAGCCGGCCGAGGATGCCGATCGGAACAACACTCGGAACACGCGAGGGTGGGGTATTGTGGGTTTGTTGGGGTAATACAGCTGGTAGTACAAAGCTGTTTCAGAACCTGTGATAAGCTGTTACACTGCGAAGTATTTTGAATAGCCGGTTAGGAAAGTTGATAGAGTGTTCAATCGATGGCATGCATTATTCCCACTCTGAATCAGCCGATGGCTCAATTTTGCTTATTAGTCGAAGCACCGTACGAAATCTCAAAAACTTTGGCAGGCAGCGATCATGGAGCTTGCCGATATAAGAGACAAGGCTTAATCTCTTCGTCTCTCCTTCCTCTCGTATGGCGACCTGCTCCGGGTCTCTCTACGGCGTCTGCGGTCTCTCGAACGTGATCTTGACCGCCTGTCCTCAATATCGCGTTCTCTTGTGCGTTCTGGGCGGCCGTCTCGTCTCTTGTGGTCCCGGCTTCTTGAGCGATGCCTACGTCTTTCGTCCCCATCATCGTCTCTGCGTCTGTCGCGTGACCGTGATCGGTTCCGGTGTCTGTGGCGTCGCTCCCGGTCGCGCGAACGACTCCGGGTTCTATGACGTCTCCTTCGCTCTCCGTCATCGTCCCTGTGTTTCCTGGAGCGTTCCTTCTTTTCCCTCCTCTTCGCCAGGTCCTCATCCTCGCCGTTTTGGACCTTTTCTTCTAACTTATCCTTGATATCAGCCTCTTGGGCCTTTTCTCCTAGCGGAGTCAAGTTGGCGTTGTTCCGCACTGGCACCGGAAGGCCCATGGCGGCGAGCATCGCGTCCTCTTCTGCCTCCTTCAATTTGCGCTTCTCTTCCTTGATGCGCGCAGCCTCGGCTTCCTTTGATTCCTCGTCTCCTTTAGCGTACCAGCTGAGATCGCGTCCTTGTTGCCAGCGTCCGACTGGTGCCATGAGAGAATGTCCCAGGTAGTTTTCGCGTTGCGCATCATTCTTAACATCTTCCCATTTAAACTCGGCGCGGCCGCCACTGCGTGCCTGTCAGCAGATTTTGAGGCGATTTTTAATTGAAATCTTACCGGCTGCCTTCCTTGCGCACAGTCTGGACAAGATCCATGGTGTTGTGAAATGTTGATATGTTGGAGGTTGGAGCCTGGGGTGAGATTCCGATGTGAAAGTTGCGGGCAACACGGAGGTGAGAGGCCCGAGCTCCCGAGCTCACCTACGCGCGACCGCGGTCCAGTCTCAAAGAAGTTCACGACGATACAAACACATCCTCTAGCAATCACCTCCACCTGCAATCACCGTCATGCCTCCTCCACTACCTCCTCCAGACGAACAGGAGTTCGACCAGCCCCAGCTTATCGGTGGCCTGCCCACTCCCGACCTTCACGCTGGAAACAACCTCTTTTGGTACTTCACCTCGTCACCATGGTTCGACTCGGAATGTATCAACATCGACGTCTATCTAAACCTGCGGCAAAACGACCCGCTTGTTGCGGAGAAAATAATGAATGATCCAAAACTATGGCAACAAAGACTCAATGACCAACTAGAGGGGACACAGTACGTGATTGCAGGCGAAGGGCAGGGCGAAGGGCATCCATGGCTCCTACAACGCCAGCACAAGGTCAAGGTCACCGAAAATGACAAAGAACGCATTGAAAACTGTGTTGAGGGGAATTGGTATACGCACGGGACCAAGATGCTCATGGCCCCGAGCTTGTTGGATATTGTACAAAGTAGACTGGTAAGACTGAACAACAAAGTACGTAGGACAAGGACTAACAACTGCTCAAGCTTACTGTGTCAACGCGCATGCAACAAATGACCGAGCTGTCCAAGAACATGACGCACTGGACACCCGCAACTGGCTACTCCTACTTTCCCCCTTCGTACGAAACTGCAAAAGCCGCCGCCACAACGAGTCGCGTTGGTAGCCCATCGCTAGCGCCAACGGATCCAGACACTGTAGGCTCACAGTCGCAAGTAACAGGTGCAACGGCGCAAACTATAGATAGCACGGCATCGGCTACTGACTTTTCCGATGCGCTTCTTCTGCATTCGCTAAACCTCACAAACGCGTATGAAGACGAATACATGGATGAGAACCCACTAAAGGGCGAGCCCGGCGCTTTTGTCTTCGAGGGCACCAAGACGGCTGTGAATGCGAGAAACAAGGCACAGGAGCAGGCAGCTCAGACAGCGCCAGCTGCTGCCTTGAAGATTGATACAGCGACCCCGAGTGTAGCCTCGTCTGTAGTGGCCACACCGAAAACGATAGCAACGCCAGTAGCAGTAGAAGGGCATAGTAGAAAGAGCAGTGTTGCGCCTGGATCCAAGAAGAAGAAGGATAGACGGAAGAGCCAGGGAGGACTAACCAGTCCAACAACACCGAGCATGCCGCAGCAGCAGTGAGCCATGGTATGCCTTTTGTTTTCCTCAAATGTAGTTCTTACCCACAAATGATACCCCTTGACGACCACAAAAAGGGTTCAAGAAAGCCAAACACTTAGCCTACTACTTCATGCTCCGCACATATCCCGTTCTTGCCACGTTCAAATCCTCCTCCAACATGGTCTCTAGCAGATGGCCAGCACGCAGCACAAACACACCCATCTCCCACCTAGTCTCCCCACAACTCAACCTCAAGTCCAGAAACCCTCCTCACTTACTTCTCTTTCCTCTTCCTCATCCTCTCCTCCTTGGTTCCCATTCCATCCAACAAATCAAACTCCATCATCACATCCTTAACCCCCCC
>LR132454.1:0-32771 GCA_900634815.1 Paradendryphiella salina | reverse complement strand
CCCCCACACAATTACGTTTCGCCACCGAAATACCGCCGCGCAACAAAGCAACTGTGCTGCTGACCGCTGACCGCAGAAAATGTAGGAAAATAGGGATAGACGGGATTTGTACGGGCGACTATGCTGTGCGTAATGTGAATGCAGAGTAAAAACAAGTTGAGACTAGTCCCTTTCGTGCAACAAGATTTACGATAACATTTCGCTTCCTTGGCTGTCCTACGATAAAGATGAAATAAACTTTTCGTGGTATCTTTATGTCGCCTTTGCCCCATCACATATAGTCCTTGGTCCTTGATACAGGGAGGACAAAAAAAATTAAATAAAGGAGAGAAATGCTCTCCCAACGCCGCTATGTAACATCTCTTCCCCTCATGCCCTGTTCCGCCAATGCGCCCAAGCAGTGCAACCTCAATCATGACATGAACATCTTCCCCCAACTTTCTAAATCAGGAACCCGATACCCCTCTTTCCCATCCTCCCACGCAACCACCCTTACACTCAGCGTCCACGCTACAAGCACCGTGCGCGCTACAAACGCTATCATGGCCACGTCCAGCGGTAGCTCAGCCTTGAGCACTTGCTCCAGTTGCTTGGCCAGGTTACGGTCTTTTTCTTGGTTCGAAAGCACCAAAGGGGTCATTACATTAGACAAGACGCTCGAGCGATTGGAGCGGCGCGGCGGGCTAGATGGCGGGGAGATGGAGTGACGATTTGTGTGGGTGTCGGATAGGCGGCGGGAGGCGAAATCTGCGCTTTTCCTGGTGTGGCACTGAGGGGCGTGAGCTACGACAGCTCGTTCATACGAGCGGTGGATCTCTGCCTTGGTGGCTTCTTGTACGGCTTCTAGGACATCTTGCGGTTTCAGGTCCGGCACCAGAGCCATCAACCGCTCCAGTAGAGTCATGTAGCGTGACATGCGAGCGGTTTTGTCGGCGAGCATATCAGGTGTACTTGGGTCGCTGGCGAGTCTCCCGAGACGTTCGCGCTCGCGATATAGCACGCCGGCGTTTTGTGGCTCGTAAAGCGGACCAAATAGGTTGAGATGTTGTGAATGTCGGTGTACTTTGTCTACCAGACCTTCTAGGCGCTGTAGGAGCTTTGCTGGAGGTAGACCGCCGGATGCGACGAATTGCACGGTCTTGATCAGCGGCAATGAAGCAAGCGGTGCCAGGCCGCATGAGAATGGCAACGCTGCAATGGCATCTAATAGCGTCATCGATGTGTGAACTTCGGTCGAAGTGGCGAGGATGTGAAATCTAAGCTCACGCGAGCTGGGCAGCGATGTGAGAAACTTGGATTGTGGTGTCCGCGCAACGCAGGGGTGGGTATACAGCGATGCACCTGCCTGCAACGCTTCGAACGCTTCGTCCGTGATTAGGATGCTGTGGACTCCAAGCGGGTCCTGGGAGTAGGGCAACGAGCCAGCCGCAAGATGCTTTGCAAAAAGGGGCGAGACTCCCGAGCCTTGGGCGTGCCGTTGCGATCTGCTGCGCCTCTGTTGTGTGAGCGTAATGTGGTGTTTGGGGTCTTCTACCCGCGTAGAAACTATCGAGATGCCATATGCACTCGTCTCGGGTGTCGCCAATCGCCTGTCGACGTCCTTGTTGGGTTCGCTACCCAATATAATGGCGAGTGTTATGAGCTCAGCGGGTGTGATCTTCACATTTGTCTGGCCTAAATGATATTTGGCTGTCTGGCCGTCCTTCACCCAGGATTTTTGCGTCGCCTTCTGACTACCATCATCTTCTAATCCATTGCGCACTGAGACCAGAGCAGATGCCGAATTCTTCACGGAAAGGCTCCTCGCCAACCCATTCTCAGCCACTGATAGATCCAAGCTCTTCCTTTGTGATTTTGGACCGGGTTCAATCCGCTTAATCTGCGACATTGATTTTGACCGGGTAACACTATTTGCAGGTTTCTTAGTCCGAGCCAGGAACTTGGTCATGTCACTGTGGTACGAGGATCGCTCAGCCAGCGGGCGAGTTCGAATTTCGTTGGAGAATGCCTGATACAGGGTGTCGAGTGGGACTTGGCCAGGGTGCCGTTGGAGATTTGTAAACAATACGGAGGAAAACAGACCCTCGTCTCCAGCTTTGACGATACCCGACA
Source organism: Paradendryphiella salina (assembly GCA_900634815.1). Lineage (NCBI taxonomy): Eukaryota > Fungi > Ascomycota > Dothideomycetes > Pleosporales > Pleosporaceae > Paradendryphiella > Paradendryphiella salina. Next base: position 30,659 of record LR132454.1, on the reverse strand, counting down.
GGTTTGGTACCCATTGGCTTTTGCTTGCAACTTGCTTCGGTAGCAAGAATCGTTTCCAGGAACTCGAAATTTGTGTGAATTGAAGCTGGCGGTCGGCTTTGTCGTCGGTGAAGATATCCTCAGTCCTAGTGTGCTTGGGGTGCTTTGGCAACAAGAAGCGGGTAACGAGCACCATTGTAGCGAACGAACACAGAACCAAGACGACGGTTGCTGCGATGTCATTTTTCGTTTGCATTCCTGGTTTTGCGGGCGCCGCGATTATATATATAAATGTAGCCTGATGGTGGTAGGCCGTTAGATAGGCTGCTCACCCAATCGGAATGCAGGGAAGTTGCAGGTAATCCCAGGGTCTCGCCTATCCTCGTCGACCGGATCCCAGGCCAGGAGCCATCCATCAGCGCGAATCGTGCCTCCTCATGGTTCGCTTTATTTGTCAGGCATGTGGGGTAGCCGACAAAGTCATCACCGCCTGGACAGAGCCATGGCTGTTCAATGGCAGCTACACCAAGCGCGTGTCTCTGATGTGCTTATGAGAATTAGCAAGCTTGCTGTCGCCGTGCCTAGATGCATGCACGTCTCAGACAGGGCATTCCATTGAGCCTTTCTTCCACGTTCCTGGTAGATTAGCTCAATGACAAGATCTGAGCAGGACCTTGGGAAACGCACATCTTAACGCTCCCGCGCCCCACGCGTCATTCCAGGTTCTGGCGTTTCTGGGGCTGCAGGCTTTCCTGGCCTGTGCGAAGTGCATCGTGCCGGGAGACGGAAGCAAAACCTCGTGCGCACATCGTGCTTGAAACACCGTGCTTTCGGACAGTACGTAGGAAAGCCTCCTTCAATATAATCAAGCCAGGTAGACACATGGATTTCCTGTCACGAACAAGGCCGTAAATAGTACCGGAATGAGACAAGCAATGCGGAGATCCTACAAGCCGATGGTTAAAGAGGGAGCCCTGCAAGAGCAGCTAATGCCTAACCATGCAAGCTTGTTGATGCAGGCCCATAGTAAGAAAACATCATCGCAATCGGGTAGTGACCAAAGAAAGCAACTGGTGATGCGAGGATCAACACTCTACGATTAACATGTGCTTTGCGGACTGCGGGATACAGAGTGTTCCCGTCCGGACCTAGCGGATATTCACGAGCCGATACGTCTGGTGGCTCCTAGTCGGGGATGCGCGAACGTGACGAGCGCGAATACCACCAGACAAAATCATCCGCGCATCCCGTTGCTCGCACGGTTTGACAGATGGGGCGAAGTTCCAAGTCGACCGAACGTGATGGAGGTCTTGACGAAATCGAACTAGCCCGTCGCAATGCGATTACTAATTCTAGTCCGTCTTTGCAGCTTACAGGCCCCACGTTAATAGCCGCTAACTGTTCAGAGACTTTATCTGAATGGTCATTTTGTACAATTGTATCATAGGTGGTGAGGCAATTGTCAGCATACATTTTGTTACCCGTCTCGCGTGTCATCGGGACCAGCACCACTCGGCTGACATCCATATCCAAACACAGTAGTAATTTCGTACTGTACCTTGACATGGCTGTCCGGACGGCTACGCTCTTTTCAACCAGTTTTCTCCTTACTAAGCTACTATGAGGGCGAAAAAGTTATGGGACGAACACACGGTGGACGCATCTAAACTTCCTCGTCAACCTAAAAGAGCCTTCCTCATCGCCGTTCGAACAGCCTTTCCAAAGTCAGACAACAACTGCGAAACAGTGGCCTCAAGTCCCAGCGTAGGGATGCTTTCGTGATCGAATTCTGGTAGTAGCGGCCCTTTGATCGCATGCTCGAATGTCTGCAGACGGCTGCGCAGTCTTCCCCCTGGCCTGATCTCCTCATCGCTAGCGAAGGATTTGACCAACCAGTCCCGACCACCAAACATGTAACCGCAAAGGAGGTTTTCGCCTTCCCGCAATCAATCTCTCAGTCGTCTCTACTTTGTTATCACAACATGCCTCGTTTCCTCGATTCCTCGCGTATCTTTTCCCAGTGCTCGTCATCAATCGAGTTTGGCGCATCTCGCAGCGCTCGCGGGAATGCGTTGGACTTCACTGGCGCAGGTACAATGATTCGCAGCCGGGCCAGCGCTTCAGAAGCTATTTCACCCATGTGGAACATACGACACTTGATTTCCGGTGTGATGATGCGACCGTCTGGAAGATCGTGCAACAACCGGTATTTTCTTTCGAGCTCGCACGTGGAGATGCGGTCGAGATGGTGTGTCGCGACGTAGCCGTGTTCGGCCATCGCGCTTTTCGATCAGGTATCGAGCAATGTAAGTGCGGAAGGGACGATGATCGGTGTTGAAAAAGGACAGAGCGATTTTGTATTTGATATAAGTGCACACGGTGAATGCTAAGAATTTCCTCATTGACTCGTGCCAAGGGCGTTCTGACAGCATCACAATTGCTTCTACAAACAGTAGACAAATGGTAAGAAGATTGTATTCATACTAATACATGCGCGATTCTTCATATGGTGTGACGTCTTTTGAAGGCTGCCTTCCTTACTGAGAGCCCCCACTTCACACGAAGAGTTGCAGTTCGCGAGGGTATGACTGCGCGTGTGGCTGCAGCTATGATCCGCAAAGCTTGGAGACGAAGTCTCTGCCTTTCAATAGCAGCAACATGGCGAGCAGTTGTACCCCTTGCTGCCTGTCTGATCGAATTGTCATCCGCCCGCAGCTCAGTTGCAGCTTGCATCTTCAGGGAACTTTTGGTCTAGCGGCGTCTGAGTCCTCCGGAACCTCTGCACGCTGCACGGTGGTGACGGGACTTCTGCGATTTGATTTTGAGAGATGTTCAAGCGAGAGAATAGTCGGCCCAGCTCTTCGGTTGTGAATACTGAATCTGACCTGAGCAACCGTGGTCTCTGCTCTGATGTATGTGTGCCGTTTCCGGATATTGAGGTAGAGAACGCCTGAATGTCGCAGTCGGTTTGGGTAGCCTCTCGACCGGGTTCGGGCTGCTTATCTCCATCTCCGCCTTGCCCTTCCGACATCGAATTCGTAGGCAGAGAACCGGCACCGCCACGGTACCCTCGACTTGCAAGCCATGCTTGACTAACATCCGTGGTCCATATGTCTCTGGGTATCATTCCATAAAGCTGTTTGCTGGGATACGTCTCGATATAACAACCGCCTCCCAATTCGGACCATTCTAGACGGACTCCTCTAACAAGACCAGATTGCACGTATGTTGGTACCTCCTTCTTGACCAATGAGCCGGTAAGTGATCTTGCGACAGGGAACACGCCAAATGGCAACGGAAGCTCGTCCTTGACCTGAAGTAGCCAATGCTGGATACGCTTCCTTGTGTCCCTTTCGCAGAGCCTGCCAAAGGTCTTGTTTCTTTGTTGGAGCCGTAGCAGCGCCTCGTGCAGGGCTGCGCATTCGACTCCTTGTATCTGATACGGCTTGAGCCGTGCTAATGCGATGGTGTTTTGCGTATGCATGCAGCCTTTTGTCTCGTCCAGTGCAATCTTCGGACGAGTGATGGTGTGTGCCATATGTTGTGCGCGTGTCCTTGACATGATGTCGAGTACCACGGGGGGGATTGAGATCTTCGAGTACAGCTGGTAGTCCTAACGTGTTTGGAGATAAGAGAGTGAGTTTGTAGAGGAAATAATAAGAAGGCCGTGTGAAGGTCAGTTTTGTTGAAGAGAATGGCGATGAAGTGATGATGGAAATCAAAAGAGAAGGTTAGGGAAGAGAACCCCCCCAGACTCCGAAAACGATAGCGGCAAAACATTGCACGAGAGCAACTTCCTCCATCGCTGTTATCGTACAGCCTTGACCACTTCCCCCACTCATGCTAGGAAGGTGCCAAGGCACTACTCCCTCAATTTCCTCAGCGCAGCCCCAATTTCCTTCCCATATAAGTCCTCTGTAACATAGCATCCATCCTCTTTTAAGATCTCTCTCAGCCGCTTAGGTCTCGCTTTAATCTCCACCGGCTTCGCCGTCTCCTCTCGCCGACCTCGACTCTCATTCTCGTCTTCCTCATCTTTCATCACCAGTGCAATTACCCTAATGACCTTCTCCTGAGCCTTTTCGCACACATGCATTGACTCTTGCGCTTCGGTGTGCATTCGAGGCTTGAGCTCAATGTTTGCTTCCGAGTACTCAATTATCGAGGGTTCCGAGAAAAGAATGGGAAAGCGGAAAGAGAAGGGAACAGAGAAGTAGGGTGTTATGTACCTTGATAGAAAGTACATGGCTTGGGAGATTATTGAGGAGAGACTTGGAGCTTCGGTGAGGTAGGATGGTGGGCTCCGTGTCTGGAATGTACTCGCAGGCGGGGATGCAGGCCGAGGCGGCGTCAAAGACGGTTGTGGTGAAACGTGGGATTCAGAGAGGTAGGCGTAACGTGCGATAAATCTTGGGCGCGAACAGAGTGATGGTACACTGCCTGTGTGAAGTCCTCGTTGACTTCCATCTCCGACATGTTTTAGCTTTCCACCACCCTTCGCCTTTTGAGGTTGCGGGGTCGGTTTATCCTTCGATACCACCAGTTCGTTGTCGTGTTTATTGTCATGCGTAGTGAGCGGAAGCTCCTCGCCATATCTTGAGTCCGCAAGATCATTTTCATTCCCCACATTTGGCATGCCAGTCTGCGGATCGAGTAGAGGCACGGAAGCGCTATGTAATCCTGTCTCGCTGAACAATGCATTGATCTTAGCTTGGACATCTGGTGAGACGTCTGGTGGTGCGGCGGGTAGGGCCTGGCTCAGCATCTTCACAGCCCACATGGTTGAGTTGCGCTTTGGCGTGGGTGCGATGGGAAGTCATGGAGGGAGGTCACATTTCGAAGTGGCGTAATGTACCCAGAGACAATGTGGACTAGTAGGTGAGAGCAGTCAAAGGGCATTGTACTGCCAGTGATCGCTATATCTCCAAGTCGGTCTCGCTTGGTTGTGGGGACTTGGTCAACGTGGGTGGTTGCAATTGACAGGTTGGTGATTGGGGAACAGGGAATATTAGAACCGTGGATCGAGCTTCACATTCAAGCGACCAACTCTCGACAGTGAAATTGCCGTGGTTGGGAGCTTATGTATTGTGGTTTTTTCCTTTCTATCCGCGTGCTAGTGCATTGCGGTGAAAGCGATTGCACATGATGGCGACGTGTTCACCAATGTGCGTTGTAGATGAGAACCTTATGATCATAGAAGACAGCATCCCCATCCCCAGTACCTTGAGTCCCCCAAAAAGCGACATCGCAATCTCTGTCTCTTGATAATCATACATTGTCCTTTCCTGCCCCAGTCGTTCGGACCATGATGCGACGACTCCTGCGATAACGGTGGTACCGGCGAGCTCCCTGCGCTCCGTGATCGGTCTGTATCGACTTAAGGCCGTGCTATTAAATTGGTGTCCACGAGCCATCAGAAGAGTTCGAACTAAGCAATGCGATATGTAGTTCATGTGGGATGCTTTCTTCCTGCAACTGACACGTTGCTCATAGCCTATCATGTGCTAGTCCGTCTTAAGTAAGGGTGCTACTGTGTGGGTGGGTCTACCTCCACCCCCCATCACTGGTGCTTAGCCACTCGCCTTCCACTACAACGCAATCATGTCTACCTTCGCAGACGGTAACCATCATATTCGCAATCGAAAAACACACGTTGAACTTCGGGGACCGCCGGTGCCACCGAAGCCATATGCTTCGACCAATGCCCCAATATCGCGTCATGGGCGGGTCGCGCCAACGCCTGATCGAGGAGCAAAATCCAAACCACTTCCACCAGTTCCCAAGTCGGATGCGAGGGATGCGGCTGGGACGCACACGAAATCCAAGCCTTTACCCAATCTTCCGACAAGTGCAATCATTGGGCCGACGTTCCTCTGGATAGTCGCCCTTTGTGTTTGGTTTATACTAATCGTCGCATTACTACCTGTGATTACGGAAAAAGATGCAATGCCAGGGTTCAATAGATGGCTTCGAATATTGTGGTGATGAATCATGGAAAAAGGATGCGCGATTATATTGACCTAGCTCCGTTACGCAAGGCAGGGTTCGATCAGCTTTGACAGCATTCAACTACGGTCGGTTGCTTGCTCACATCAACGATCACATCAACTACAGCTTAGACCCCGCTTTTGTAGCATCCACCAAACTCTTTCTTCCACCAAAACCGAATAGATATGCGGCAACCTTGCGCATTTGTATCTCCTCACTACCCTCCGTTATTCTGTATCGCCGATGGTGCCTCCAGATGTGTTCGAACGGATAATGCCTTGAATATCCGTTGCCGCCATGGACCTGGATTGCTCGATCGGCCGCCTGCGTACACAGCCTATTCGCATAGAAATTGCACATCGAAATCTTGTCCCCGATCTTCTTCTCAATCTCGTTGTGCGGCATCGAGTCCATTTCCAGCGCAGTTTTCCGTATGAGCTGTCGCAGCATCTCGCATTGGGTCGCAAGCTCTACGAGTGGAAATTGAATGCCTTGGTTGTGCGACAGCGGCGTACCAAAAGGCGCGCGTTCATTGGCGTATTCGACGGATTGTTGAATGCAGTATACGGCCGCTCCTAGAGATGAAGCCGCTTGTCGGATGCGATTCTCGTGCACGAAGGCTTGCGCGACGCCTAGGCCATTGTGAATGGGCCCTAGAGCAGCAGTCTCAGGCACCCATACGTCCTTGATCGAAACAGTCGCGTGGTCGGTGGGCATGTTAAGAGTCCTGCGCTCGATAATTAGCGGACTCTGTTAGCAAAATACAATCGGATACACACCACTCGTAGGATTCCGCCTTGAGACCAGGTGTCTCTATTGGTATAACGAAGCAAGAGATGCCCCTCACCTCGCCATCCTTTCCTGACGTTCTTGCAAAGACTGAACAATGTGTGGCATGGTGCATTCCGGTCTGCCATCTCTTGTACCCATTGAGCAGCCAGCCCTTCACCCCGTTTCTTGTCTCTGGTTTTCCTGTGGTCGCCATGTGTGTCGCATCCGATCCGTGACCGGGTTCCGTGAGGCCGAAAGTCATTATGAACTTGCCCTGCAGACGCAGCGGTATGAACTCCTTCTTCTGCTGCTCATTGCCAAAGTTCATCAGCATAATGATATCGGGAAAGTTTCCCACCATTGAATGCTCAGTCTGCAGGTCGTTGAACAGACCCAGTCCCTTGGCCGCGAGATGCTCCCTGATAACGGCCATCCAGAGGTTGCTTCCACGTCCGTCGGCGCTGTTCTGCCCACCATACTGCTTTGGCAGTGACAACCTATAGAAGCCAGCTTCGTCTGCGAGTCTTCTTGATTCAGCCAACAATTCCTCCCACTCCTTGCGCGGCAATCCGCCATTGTCCCAGTCAGTTCGAGCGTGCTCGCGGCGGTGATCGAAGAAGCGATTGTTATCGTCTTTGTGCTGCAGCGGGGTGATCTTTTTTTCGATGAATTCGTCGAGGTCGGCGAGGTACTGCTTCAGATCATCGGGGATCGAGAAGTTCATCGTGTGCGACAGCAACATCGTCACGGTTCTTGGAAAGGAGAGGAGCAGCGGATAGGAGCAGTATTGCGGCGGCTCCTTTCAACGATTGATGGAATTCTCAAGGACAGAGCATAGTCTGGAGACTTGCAACATAAACGAAAGCTTCGGGACGCCCATTTTGATGACTCGCCTGGCCTCAGTCGTAGAGTCGCTCTGTGTGGAAAGTCGCGTTGCGGGGAAGAGCAAGCACAGGCCAGGCGGAGTTAAACCTCGGCCTTTCGCTGGCTCGCATCCTGACACCACTCGTCCTCACTCGCCCTAGTATTCTTTCGTCTAACCGCCCCTCAGAGCCACATCGGAAGGCAGCTCCAGCCATACCAAACTGCGAAACCTGCGTCTTCCGACTAGGAGCTCGCCTTTTTCCTCTGGTCTACCACTGAAACCACTTCAGTGCCTTCCACGGAGACACGTGACGAGGAGCCTGGAGGCGATTCTTCATAGCGATGGACTAGAGCTATCTGTCTAGAACAAAGATGTCGGGGCGGGATATAGGCAACCCAAACGCGCTCCAGATAGCGATATAGAAGCCCCACCAGTGCGGATGCACGATGCTTGGGGAAGAGGATCCGTGTTTCCGTTTGAACTCGTCAAGACATGGAACGTTAGTGCGCTCTCCTTCGACGAATTCAATGATTGTTCATTCATGGACATAGGGAATGCATGATCTGATAGCTCAGGCATTTCTCCACAACCCCAATACTCGAGCGCCTGTAGATCGCGGGCACTACGATCTCATCGATACTCTGACAGGCGACATCTTCCTTGCTTCTGTATGGAAATATTTCGTCCGACCGGGTATGGAGGTCACTCTGAATATATGGCCTATCTTTGATAATCCGCCTACGCCTGTACCACGACTGATAGCTGAGAGTACTGGTGGCCATCGAAATGACTCCAGTCCAGTCTCTCCGGTACCATTGGCACTGGTTCTATCGTCTTTGTCTTCGGCTACTGATCAGGATTCGTCCATAGCGAAGGGCCTGACGCCTGAAAAAGACGAGGCTAAGCATCTAAGGTTCGATTTCAAGGTGGATGATACGCCGACCTAGTTATCAAACGTCATGGACAGATGAGCAAGAGAGTGGCGCTTGCAGGGATGGAGAATTATCTCAGTGAAGAATCTTGAGTTGGTAATTAGGCCTTCCTAAAGACTTTATGCCAACGCCTTTTCACGCCATTCGGCACCATATTGACTTCCCTGGATGCGCTAATCTGCTCGTAACTATCTGACGTGACAGTCTCAAAAGACTCTTTCGATGGTTGCGCAAAAACGTTTCTTTTGTCACCACCTTTGTCGCCCATATCAGAGCCCTCGGGTCCCTGTACCTCAACCATCTCCGCCTGTACTTTATCCTGCGCATTCATCTGTAGAACCACTTGCTTCCTTTGCTCATCCTCGGAGTTCCTTGTTGGATGTTCCTTGGCCGCCTGGATCTTGCTCAGATCCAGACCTTGTGGCATAGCGCTGTATCTTTGGAGAGAGCTACGCCTTGCTGGGGGTGACGCCAGATCTTGGAAAAGCCGGAGACTGGCTACTGCTTTTGTGAGCTGGGCAATTTCATCTTCGTCAGTACTCGCACCACCAGTGTAGACGCTACTACTGGTGCTATCCCGGGTAGCTGATCTTACTGAACTAGTCCTATTGTCGCTATTCTTGTGCGGCTCTATGTGACGCTTCGTTGACTTTCCTGGAACCGGCGGTGGATTGGCCTTGGCATATATCGACTCTGCCCATATTCCCGAGTCCGATGGGTCCATATCCGGGATCGTCGTCGCAACTTGCCTCTTTTCTTCGTTTGATGTTACACTGTTCCATTGCAATCTTGTCGAGTCACTGGCCCTTCCAATCACTTTATGCAGGATGTTTTGCGCATAGCCATTCCTCGGTTGACTATCCAAAAGTTTACCTTCAAGTTTTGCGAGGGCTTTAGCCTGTCCTTCAGCATGAACTTTCAATACTTCATCAAGAACGGGCGTGCGCCCTAAAGCCTGCCGATCGCTCTGCTTCATAGCGGATGTTTTGAGTGATGATGGCGCTTTTATGGTAGCCGATAAGGGGTTTTCCTGCTTCGCTTCAGTGCGGATAACCTCAAAGGCAGCTCCTTTGGGTTCTCTCGAGGAAATGAGATACTCGAATTTGCTTCTGAACTTTGTCGGCGTCGTCGAGTCTTTGAACGGGCTCTTGGGCATCGACGATACATTTGTCTCGTCAAATGAAGTTGCTGAAAAGGGATGTTCGGTATACGCAGCACTTTGCTTTGGGGTAGCGGCCCTACTGATATTTGTTACGCCTTGAAGGACCGTTTCTTTAGTACCTTTCGTGTCAAAGGCAGTACTGAAGCTCTCCTTCCTCGGGCTTCTGAGATCCTCGTCATTTCGCGTATCTCCTGGATCAAAATACGGCGCGAAATCGATATTCCTCGCCCTTTCTTGATAGCTTGGCGACTGAGGTGCAGTACCTCGCGCAGTTGAGGTCATGTAGCGGGCCTGATTCTTCCCGAATGGCCCTTCACCCACAATCTCCGCGTATGGATTATATCGCTGCTGAACATCCAACTTACCACTTACGTGCCGTGTGTAAGTTCTAGTCGGGCCTTTCGAATGTATATTAGGGATCTCATAGATAGCACCATTAGAGTCATCCCAATATGGCACGCTTTGGGTATTATAGAAGAAGGGGTCGCTATACCGCTCGGGAATTTGGATCGCTCGATTGTTCGTAACATCGAAAGCTTGCGTCCATGGTGGCCGGTCTTGATCTTGACCAAGTGGTGCTTGTGGTGCAGGTGTTGGATCGCTTAATACTTGACCTTGTGGGCGTCGGTATCCACAACCGCGCGTGTAGTTGTGATTTGGGTTGGGCTGCGACATCGAAGGGCGCTTTACCGGAATTCGGGAAGAGCTTGTGAGAGATCGCTAACAAGTTGGTTCTTTTGGTTGGGTCTCTGGAGGAATGTTTGGTTCTGGAAGAGGGTGCAGCTCAGGGGAATGGCGCCATCTGCGTGGTACCAACGCCACCGGCTGTGAAGAGCTGAGTATGCAAATACGTGAGTGGGCCATTTTCGGTTCCTATCAAAGGTGAGTTCTAAGCGATGGAATCGCTTGCCAGCATGATGGTAACAGCTCATACGCATGGAATTGACTTGTCACAAACCCCAAGATGAGTATCAGTTCCTCGCTTCCGCAGCAACATCGAAAAAGGACGTTTACATTGAATATTACATTCACTGTACCACTCAACTCAAAGAATACCCCAGAAATCCAAAAGGCCATCATTGCGACAGTTTCATTTTACTGTCTGGTGCAAATGGAAGCTCTTTATGGTCTTTTGCGAAATCTCCACTCATTCTCTTCTTGGTTTCTGAATCACTCTCGCGCTCATGGATTGCGCTATCGAAAGGGACCGTATCATCACTGTCATGCTTCAGCGTAGCAGCCGCCCATTATGGAGAGATTTTTTGGGATTGGATGGTGACTGAATGATGTTAGTGATGTATTCCAGCTCCACTGCCAGATATTCATACCCTGGTGTTGATCTTACCCTTCGCTCCTTATCCATTTCGCGTATTACGGACCTACTTCGACGCTGCGTAGAGTTTTCAGCATGAGGAAGGGGCTCCACTGTTCCAGGATTCAAAGCCTGTTTCCTGAAGAGTCGGTATATGCGTCCACTATGCCTGCTGCCCGTATACGTCTGCTCATTCGGGCTGTGATATAGCAGCACACCTCTGAAGACGAACGGTCGGAGCTGATCTCTCGGGCCATCGGCATGTTCTAAAGAGAAATGGTTCATATAAGGTCCGGACCTGCAACGACAACCACTACTGGACCATCATGATGATCGGTGATACTGAGAAGTTCACCCTGGACAAGAACTACTTCCACAACGTCTCTGGTCGCGCTCCGAAGTTCGGTCAGGACGGTGTCAACAGCTATTTCCACGCTATCAACAATTACTTTGAGGACATGCAGGGCCATGCTTTCGACGCTTACGCTGGTACCAACTCTCTCGTCGAGGGTAACGCTTTCGTTGCTGTTGATCAGCCTACCACTGAGACCAAGGCTGCCGCCACCTCCAAGGCCGCTGCTACTACCACCGCTGCTACCGCCCCTGCCCCCGCTGTTACTAGCAAGGCTGCATCATCCGTTGGTACTGCTAATCTCTACGATCAGTGCGGTGGCCGGGGCTTTGCTGGCGCTACTGAGTGCGAGGCTCCTGCTACTTGCGTCAAGAGCAATGACTGGTACTCCCAGTGCATCAATAGCTCTTCCAAGTTCCGTCGTACTCTCGGTCATTTCTTCTAAGTTTCTCAATACTTGAGTCTTCAGGAAACGTCTTAGTGACGTTTCATGAAAACTGGATAGGTCGGGGATGCGACGAGATGAGAGTGTGGAAGGTGGCTTTTTGTGTAAATAACTTGCTTCATGTGTTCGATAGTTCGATTTGTATTCTAATTCAACTACTTCCCAAACTTCACCTTCATCCTAGTCATCTCCAGCTTTCGTGGTTTTCTCCATCTTCCGTAGAGTGACGTTTGTAAAACCTAGAAGCTCTTAGTAGGCTGGCGAAACGATGGACATGAATAGCGCAAATCCTCCCTACGACCAGCGCTATCTTTCCAGTGGCTTTGATACACTATTCCGAAAGCCAATCTATAATAGAACAAACGAGAAATGTGACCTAATCCTTTGGACCTCAATCTGCAAAGGCTGTATACCTAACCAATGTTTGCTAGATCTCCAGAAACGCCAGGATAAATACAAGAGGATAGCAAGTGGCGCCAGAAAAATCTTTCCTACGCTTCGTCCCTAATCAAAGCTTTTCATGGCTTGTTTTGAGTCTTCTCTCAACTGGCCCGGTTAAGGAATGCATCGTGACTGCACCGCTTGATTCAACAGTCCTGTACTACCATTCCGTTCCTTCTTCGCCATTGCAAGCCAAACTATTGCATCTTAAATCGTTGGGCTTTGTAGTTGTTGCATGAGATACTGATTTCATTACGTCTTCTGACACAACGCGCAAGACACCAAACCTACGTGTTGCATCGTCAATATCCACTGGTGATGGGCTCTTGTTGAGACCCTTTTTTGGCCAGTAGTCGCGGAACCTTTTTGAACTTGAGCTGCTGTTTCCAGAATTTGAACCGTAAGGTTTGTTCCTTTCTGTCTTGTGGGCTCTACTGTTTAGCTCTCTCATCCAATCTGTGCTGAAGCTTGGGCGGTGTCGCTCATTCAACTCCAACTCGCGCACGCGGGCTTCTAGTTGCGGATATTCTTTCATCAGGGCATACATATCGTCATCAATGCCCGGAACCGCCTGGTTTTTCTTAGCTTCATACTCTTGTAACCGCTTTCCGACTACTTTGATAGCCGCGTAGACGTAGCGGTTTTCTTCACCGAGGCAGTTCCACAGAGCCTCAAGCTCCATCGCGAAGATCGGTCGAACATAGTGCGTCTGCGAGATGTAGTGGTCAAGCCGGAGAGCATCCTTGTGGAGATCAAAAAGCTCCATAGTCTGCGCTAAGGAACAGGCAACGAACATGTTCTTGGGAACACGAATATGCTTCATTGTACCCATTGTGTGAAACTGACAAGCCCGCATCATCCAGGAAACCAACACCCGGATCGCGGACTTACTACTTCTCCCACAAGGGAGGTTCATTTCTTGACAGGTTGGTGCGCCGATCCACCTCTCGTCATCTTCGCGATGTATGGTGCGGATAAATTTGTTGACCACTCTCCGGCCAAGGAACAGTACTAACAACTTCTTCGGAACCCGATAGGCAAATGTCACACCAGTATCTTGCTCCACGATGTCAACGATGGGTCCACTCAGTGCATTCAGTTTGCGTTCAGGCTGCAAGTACGGCAGCAGACTGTGCAATGTGTGCATGTGGCGAATATCTTCCGGATTTGGGTACGGATGAGCCATACCCGAATGAGAGGCCCAACCAGCAAAGCCTAGAGTACTGGAAGACTCAGTATGCGGGCTGCTTGGATAGCCAGATGACTCATGTTCGTCGCTGGGCCAATGGCTTCGCCCCATAGAGTGAGTATCGACATGGCTGTTGGAAGGTTGGCTCCCTTGCAGATAAGGAGAGCCTGAATACTGGTAAGATTCATGCCGTGCAGCTACGGGGTACGCCAAATCGCGGTGTGCCAAATAGGCTCCAACGATATCCTCTTTTTGCCCACATGAGGTGATACCTGGGAGGCCACGTGTGAAGTCCTGGGCATTGGGGTTCAGTATAGAGGGTGTGACAGTGCCATCTTCTCCATAGTGATAATAAGTTGTCATGTTTCCTTTTTGACCTAAATGATTCTGCCGTATATGCTGATGCCGGCTGTCGTGATAAAGTGTTGAAGTAGCGGAGTCAAACGAGCTTTTCCGACTGGAGATATGCTCGAAAAGTGATGTTGGAGCAGAATCTGTGGAACTTTCTTGATTTTGGTCGTAATGAATGCGAGATGCCGGTGGAAGTTGGGGGGCTTGCGCTATGTAGCTGTGGGTGGAAGGGTTCATTGTGCCGCGAAAGCGAGAGCGCTTCCGTGAATTAATAATTGTCGTAAATCGTTAATCGTTATCTAATTGCGCGTTGTGCAGTGACTTTGATGTCGGAGATGAGAAGGGCTGAGGTAAGGTGTAGGAACTGATGGCTCCATCGGGTACCCGTGCGCGGCCTTGGCGCTCCTAATCGGGCTAAGAATGAAGTGAACGCGGCGCCAAGATGGGTCACGTGCAGCGACTCCATCCTGCTAAATGGTCGCGTAGACAGGAGCTTAGTTTCATAATACGATAGTGTAGAACGAAACGACACGCTTCAATAGCTACTCACTTACACTCTTGTGCAATTATCTATGTGCTTTGTGACTGTAAGCAGGGGGTGATTGTAGTATGGGGTCTCATGTATGAGTGTATTGATGTGTGTGTAGATGTGTGTATGTACAAGTGTGTGTCTGAGCTCTTAAGTGGTCGGACGCATTAGTCATGGCTGCAGGACAGTCATGTGATGTGGTCCTAGGCTTACAGCATCAATTCCCAACATTATCTATGGCACACAAGAAGCTATTAGCATCCACTCGAAAAAACAGTCATGCTGTACGGATGGATAACGGTATCTACTAAACAGTGTCTTCGCCTTGTGGATCGGTACGCTCTTACACCAGTTATCCGGAGCGCCGGAGGAGAAGCCAATGTTATTGTACGTCGTACATTCTGAGAATTTCTCCTTCTTGTTGTTACTATCGTAACAGTACTTCCGCTCCAGGCGGACATCTTCAGACAGAATCTTACTAAAATAGTAGGGGTTACAGGGGCTACTCCCTGAGCCTGCGGATGCGCCTGCGAGAAGGTTGCTCTTGCTGGAGTCTGACACTGGATATGTCGAGGCGTTTTCGTACTGGGAGTAAGCCCCTATTCGCCCTTGGTATAGAGTTTCATACTCTTGTAGTCGGCAGTAGTACAGTAAGCTGCTTGATAGGTCAAGGCCTTCTTGCAGTAATGGCCGTTCGAACCGATCTCTATGCTTCCAATCGAGCATTCGGGATCACAGTTGCCATAGTTGTGACTGTACCATCCACATGTCGGATGCGATGTGGAGGCTGGGAAATACCAATATACTTTCACTGTACATTCGCTTGTATCTCCCGGTCTTGTTCAAGATAATGCGTCACGTGATATCTGGCATGTTGAGCGCGATAGACTGAGCACGCAAGACGACATACTCTTGCATAAGATGGCGTATTCGATTCCACACTACCCGAGATTTCCGTACGCTCTCTGCGGTCCGGCTACGTGAAGAACAAAGCTTGTCTCTTCCCTAGTTCACAATTTTATCGGTGTCGACTTCGTAAGCACGCCCTGCACTGCGATCTGGAGAAGTTGGTGCGCTGTCGGCTAAATGGCTAATATAAGAGTACCGCGATTGGGCCGGACGCCTCCAGTCGTGGCTTTACGGGTGGGCTAAATCGCCAAGACTGATCCTGTCGTCATGGAAGTCTTACGAAATCTGCCGGTGTGTACCAGCTGCAAAACGGTGAGAGCGGGAAAAGAATAATTGTATCATTGCTGTCAACATTGCCAACATTATGTGCCTATGGAACTAATCAGGGGTTAGGCTGATGTAGGCCAATGCTAGGATAAATTATGCTGCATGCTGATCATGGTTGGGAGAGCTGCGGGTCGGTCAATTAATCTACCACGGCAGCGGACCCCAAACGGCCCAGCAACCAGGCGTCTCCCTCTCTTCTCCGCCATCGCTCCCACAACAGCTGCCACTAACTCCATTAAATTTATCAGAAGAAAGGGCTGAGCGCATGAGGCTGATCAACATCCCACATTAACCGGCAAGTCCAGCCCGACTTGCGCCAAGCTCTGTCGCCGGGGGCGGGACCTGCATCTCACGTGTTCACTGCATCTCACGTGTTCACTGCACCCCAGCCCATACGCGTGTGTCGCTTAAGCAATGAACGGCTGTGCCAATAACAGCTACCCCGGAAATAGGAACTAGCCCCGATGATCCCGAGGTCCAAGCCGGCTGATTTGTGGATTAGTCTGGAGATACTCCGCATGCTGCTAGCGTGTTGCTCCACGGGCCAAGGTCGAACCAGTGCTTCCTACTACGAGATGTAGGTTCGCGCAAAAGCCATGAGCCCGGTTAAAGAACTCTACTAGGATGGAGATATACCGTAGGGGCGGATAGATTAATTGGGCATGCAGGCGCTAGAATTCTAGAATACCCGGGGAAGAATATATAGCATCTAGGATTATCTGCTACTTGAAGGTATCCGTGGCAGACAGCATATCTCAACTCCACGAGTCATTACATCTGAAACCATGCGTTTCTCCAGCGTTATCGCTAGCTTGGCCATTGCCAGCTCTGCTGTTGCCAGTCCGTAAGTGATATTACCCATGCTGATATTGCGACATCATGCTAATAACGGTGCAGTACTTTCGGTCATGGGTTGGGCCATGAGAAGCAGGATAGCCTCTACAAGTCGATGAAGAAGGCAGGAAAGAACTTCATCGGCACGGCTCTGACGCTGAGGGATGAGCCTCGTGAAGATGAGATCATGGACGCCGACTTCAACTCCTTCACTCCTGAGAACAGTATGAAGTGGGAATCGGTTGAGCCGTCTCGCAACAACTTCACTTTTGAGGATGCCGACCGCTACGCGGCGTACGCCAAAGAAAACCACCTTCAGGTTCACTGCCATACACTAGTCTGGCATTCGCAGCTTCCGCGTTGGGTGTCTGAGGGCGGTTTTGACAACAAGACTCTTATTGGCATCATGGAGAACCACATCAAGACTGTCATGACCCGGTACAAGAGTGTGTGTTCACGTTGGGACGTTGTAAACGAGGCTCTCAACGAGGACGGGACGTACAGGAGCTCAGTGTGGCTTGACACCATCGGGGAGGCTTACCTCCCTATCGCCTTCCGTTTTGCCAATAAGTACCGTGGTAAGGCTGACCTCTACTACAATGATTACAACCTCGAGTACAATGGGGCGAAGACTCAGGGCGCCCAGCGCATCGTTAAGCTCATCAAATCCTACGGCGTCCGGATTGACGGAGTTGGCTACCAGGCTCATCTTGCCAGCGAGTCTACACCCACTGCACCTGGCGCCGCTCCCGACCAAGCCACCCTCGAAGCTGCTCTTCATGCCACCGCGGACCTTGGTGTCGACGTTGTCTACACTGAGATAGATATTCGCATGAACACTCCTGCCACTCTTGAGAAGCTCAAGATTCAGGCCAGCGCATACGAGCGTGTTGCCAAATCTTGCATGGCCGTCAAGCGATGCGTCGGTATGACCGTATGGGGTATTTCTGACAAGTACTCATGGATTCCCGGCGTTTTCGAGGGCGAGGGTGCTGCGCTTCTCTGGGGTGAGGATTACGGGAAGAAGCCAGCTTACAACGGCTTCCTCAAGGGAATTGAAAGTGGGAAGTCTTCGTGGCAGTGGTAGTAGAAGGATGGTGCATGTTTGATGAGTGTTATGGTGGCATCACTTAGACACTGGTCAATCTATAATGTAGCCCCTTCTTGCCTATATTACGCGCGGTATCTGCAATTCACCTCTGCTTTCATGGATGACCAGCCACCATAATAATTATGTGTCTTAAGCTCACAGTATCAAACGCCGTCGACCCAGGTGCTCCACTTCATCCAGTAAGTATGCCTGGTGGACAGAACTAGACCGTCTGATTCCACTTCTTTATATTAGTAGTCGTGCTCACGTTGTTGATCGCAATATTCTCAACACTATGCTGTCTTTTTCCGTGGAGTCGCCGTACCTAGCATGGCCTGCACGCGAGTAATTTGTGCAATGCCAAGGCCACAGGCGCCTCGCATTCATGCTTGAAGTCAAGATCTTCGGTGCCAACACCCAGAGGGCAGATTCCGGAGTATGGAGCTATCATAATGTCGTGACCAAAGATTTGACCGAATAACTGCTCTCTACTATCAGAAGAACTTGGGTCCGAGTCTGGAGAATGACCTGTATAATGGATAGAGAGCTGCACGAGTAACAAGAGGCCGCCATCTGCTACAAAATGGCCTACGATATCAAGAGGCCCAACCAGGCTCGTGAGTTGGCCTCGTTTCAGTTTAACCCTGGCGTGTTGCACACTGAATACGTCTCTTTTGAAACAAGCAACGCACATTTACTGAGTATAATACTACAGCTACGACTGCAGCTTCATGTCCAGGCCCGACAACGTTTCCTGGAGCCTGCGGCGACGGTAGTTTCATCAACGTCAGCAATCATCTGAGCACCATCTATGATATACAGCACGCTAACTCGAACCAGGTCGCTATTTAGGCTGGCAGCCATTGCCGCTACGAAGGCCCTACTGACTATGTCGACTGCCCATAATTGGCTCATTTTGGCGGCTGGAAGGCGTACTTCTAGCCCGTTCCGAACACGCTTAGGAGCGATGGGCGCTTCATGACTATCACATTCTCTTTCCAGACTATGGTTGATTCGTTTCGTCTTTTATTACACTTGATCGGAATACGTGAATTGGTGTTTTCAACCCCCTTTCCCATTGATCATTGTGAGAGTGAACTAAAAATCGAGGCAGCCTACTCACGTCTCCTGATCTCCGTGAAGAACATGCAAATCACGAAACACAGTCCACATAAGCGCTGATTTGTTTCCCAATGGTGTCACTCACACCAGAGCTAGCCTACCCACCACAACCCCGCTGGAATGCGTTTGATTTGTACAATCTCTGATTGGTACCTCCAAGCAATGCTTTTTAGCTTTCCCAATACGACTGTATTCCTCCACTGAGCCTGCGCGGCGCTTTCGAGACGTGTGACAGTCTGAGACATGCCAGTTCTCATTGATAATCCTTTTCTGTTCACACGCAAGCGCTCTTTGGGTGTGCTGGCAATATGCAGTACTAGCTTTAAACCGGGTTTCACGATACTGTGAAGAACGTTGCAGAACTTGCTGCATGCGGACTGGTAACGTGCCATTATCCTTTTGTAGCTGTTTAGTGGTCATAGGCCTCCATATAATTCTTGAAGACCGCGCGCGACTGTTTGGCGGTGGCGAAGAACCCGGAACCAGGCTTGGGCTCTTTGCATACTCTTTCCATTGTGCACTTAGCTTGACGAGATCTTTTCTAACATCAGGGTTATCGCTCAGAACCACCCAGGCTCCGAGTTTGTTGGAAGACTGGATCTTGAAATGGGTAACAGGGGCGGCAATCGCAGTTGGTCCTTGCTCATGGATAATATCCCATGTTTCTTTGCGGAACCATTGCGCGACGTAAGCCATAGTCACGTCGGAATACTCTTTACCTCCAGCCACTTCTGCCATTTTTTGACCCGTCCATACTTTACGCATGAGCAGATGTGTTCCATTTCCATTTCTGTCTTGTGGGTTAATAACGCTTCCGAACATGAAATGTTCCCAGCAATAGCCCCATTCAGTCTCTGGACAATCAGCTCGAATATGCGGCTCGTTTAGGTTGCCTCGTCGCAACACGCCAACTGCATGGACAATCTCATGCACAAGTGTAGTAGCCAAAAGGAAGTCGTGTCGAAACTGCGCGCATCTAGACGCTGACGCATACTCACCGCTGGAATAGTAATTCTGGAAATAGTCTGCAAGCTCAATCTTACAAGAATACCTGCGTTGAAAAGCTGGGCAGCACGTTGGCTCGTGAGATGGTCGTGTGTCGTCTCGTAATGTGCGAGCATATACTCGCTTTGCGGGTGGTTGGAATTGGAATGAGACGCTGTGACTGAGACAGTTGAGTGCCTCACGAACGCCACCCAAGAACATCTTGCGCTTCTCCGTGGATGCACTGACTAAAGGGTTTGATAGATATGTCTTACATGCGCCTCCAATGACGCCTGCCAATTCACGACCATACAACAAAGGTACGAAGAAGGATAAAAGAGTGTCGTGGGTAACGAAATGCGAGGCGAGTTGCAACATCTGCCTCATCGGTCCTGTGCTATTGAGCTCAGAAAATATAGGATGAACAAGATTGTCTAGGTTGCCCGAAAAGATGCTGCCGTCTTTTTTTTTTTTTTTTTTTTTTTTTTTTTTTTTATTTTTTTTTAGTTTTTCTCCAATTTTTTGTTTTTTTTTTTTTTTTTTTTTTTTTTTTTTTTTTTTTTTTTTTAATTCCATAGACCTTTCAGTTCAGGCAGTTACAAGTCCAGGCGACCAAGTCAACGTAAGTCTACCCATGACGTATTCCCGTCAGTAATCGACCTTCGAAGACGACAACATCCGACTGAGCCAAGCGCGTTTTGCAGCAATTGCTGCACCGACAACCGGAACTTGAGGGTTGTCAATGGCATCAAACAAGTGTACTCCTCCCGGCCATACATGCAACTCACATGACGAAGCACTCCGCCACATGTCTAAAGCGTACTGAACGGCAGGGTCTCTAAAGACCTCGCACTCTGCTGCATCTATGTAAGCCTGAGGCAGATTGGACAGATCCGTAGCTCGCGAGGGTACTTGATACATAGTGACCTTGTCAGTGCCGCGCTGACCGGCAAGGGCGTGGTCCCAAGCGGCGCGATTCGTGACGCCATTCCATGGCACACCGTATTCGAACTGCTTGTCAGAAACACTGTCGCATCTGTCGTCCAGCATGGGCGAGAGTAGCATTTGAGCTTTGATGGGTGTGGTAGGAAGCTTTCTGTCGCGGGCCATGAGACAGGCAGCCGCAGCTAGGGGAGCGCCACCGGAGGACCCACAAACAATAATCTCTGCAGGATCAATCCCCAAGCCGGTAGCGTTCTCAGAAATCCAAAGGATTCCGTCATAGCAGTCCTCAGCACCCCCTGGAGCAGGTGTCTCGGGTGCGAGACGATATTCAACCGAAGCAATGGCACACGGAACACCTTGTACCAAGTCAATGAGAGAGGGCACAGCGCTGAAACGGTTGCCCGAAATCATCCCACCACCATGGACGTAATACAATACGGGTAGCGCGCCAGTAGCAGTCTTGGGGGCGAAGATGGACAAGTCAACGGTATGGCCGCCCGAACCAGAGATGATGTGGTGATGATGTGTCAGATGCGGATTTTCCTTGAGAATTGGCTCGGGATTCCCATCGAGGTCGAGGCTTCGGAGGAAGGAAACGTCTAGTTCCTCCGGAAGAGGGACGGAGTCGACGAGGGGTGCAAGAATAGGGTCCATGGCTGGCCGGGGAAGCGTGATACGCGGGTCCAGCCGGGAAGCCTGCGAATAGGGGAAACCATAGGGCAGGACATTAGATGTCATGCTGATGTAAGAAGCTGATAACGGGGAAAGGGTAGAGCCCAGGAGAGCGATCGAGAGCAGTATGGGAGAAAGAGACCTCGGGATGAACAGAAGGTAGAGTTGGTGGCAACGAGCCACAGGAAATTACGAGCTCG
This sequence comes from Paradendryphiella salina, assembly GCA_900634815.1. Classification (NCBI taxonomy): domain Eukaryota; kingdom Fungi; phylum Ascomycota; class Dothideomycetes; order Pleosporales; family Pleosporaceae; genus Paradendryphiella; species Paradendryphiella salina. Next base: position 9,260 of record LR132454.1, on the reverse strand, counting down.
GACCTGTAGAGTCGCATATAGCGATGGCGCCTAAGGTTCAAATACGTCGCTCTGAACGAAGACCAGGGCCGCCAAAGAGAAGGTTAGCGCAAGGTGAAGACGCCAGGCACGTGCAATCACATGCTGTGTCCCGAGGGGCCAGGCCAACGTCAAACCAACCCGGATATCGGAATCTTACGGCAAAGGCGATACACGAGGCTCGAAGCGAAATGCGTGCCGTTATCAGTGTGTGGATATAGGCCATGGAGGCGTTGCGGAGAGGCCGCGAAACTTGCTCACTATGCCAAGGCTAATCAGCACTGCCGCATCCCAGTAGCGCGGAAAACAGCGGGCGGGATGTCGCGGGGCCGCCTGCATTGCTATCGCTATCACCCTCAACATTACCTCGATCCTGTGCATACCCGTCACGCAGTAGTCTGGCGTCAACACTCCGAGCCACTCGCGGCTTTCTGAGGTTGGGATAAATTCCCGAGCAAATACCGAAAAGTTCCGTTTTTATTCGCCCTCGGACACCAGTCCTACAGTGGAAGTTGGGTAAAGAAGCCATTGGTTCCAACGTTTTACACGACGCAACCTCAAATACTCGTAGAAAATCGAAAGCTGTGGATGGTGATCTAGAGCAATTGAAGGGGGCGATGCACCCACGGGAATCGGAGAATAACACTCCAGCTACTCTTCGCGCATTTGCGAAGATTCCTACCATGACACCGCATACCTACTCTCAAGGATCGCATTCCGTGCAGTCAGGACAGAGCCTCCCTTCGGACTCAACACATCCAGTAACTCCTTGTACCAAACTCTGCAGACATGGTCCATGTGGCGTTCGTAAGTCGCGCTGCGGTTGACTAGATGGCACGACCTCGGGATCAGCTGTAAGCTGGCTTCGTACTCGCGCAATGCATGTCACTGTTGTTCGACTCACAGCACGCCTAGCTTTGTGTAGACCATAGCAAATGCGGCAGGAAGTAACCCAAAGTAAGTCTGTTGGCCGTGCCGTTGCTGGTGAAAATTGCTCACGTTGAAATATGCTCACGGTGCATATCTGGTAGCGAATAGACGAAAGCTTGGAATCGGCGCTTCTGCGGGTCCCACGTGCAAGCCAAGGTCGGTATCAGATGCATTTGTCTAATGCCACCCTCTCGACGCTCACTACTCGGAGATGGTATTCGTTATTGGTACTGGCCTCGAAACGCTAGTTGCCTCGTCTACACGAAGCCTTGGAATTTCCCCTCACCGAGCATATTGTCAGAAACGCCCTCCCGCCGTCAAGGCCGCTCATGCAGTGAGGCGCTCTTCTGCCGCTCGTTGTGCATGTACACCGAATGATTCCTTCTCGTATCACACCATTCTAACCGCTTAGGTGACCCCGGACTCCTTGTATTCGAGCATTGTTCAGTGTCTTTGCAGCCTCCGTGATCCGTGGAGGACCCAGAATGGAAACTAGGACGATTATCATAACTAATGAAGAACCCGCGCATCTTCCAACCTCATATTCCCCCGCACACCCTGCAAAACTACAGCTTGACCCCTATGAGGAGTTATGCTACGGGTGAACAGCTACTTGACAAGTTTCGCCAACATTTACTCAGCAATCAGTGTTCTGCCCGCCGGGTCACTTCTTTTCAGTCGCTTTGCGTCTATCGTCTTTCCGAAGTACAGCACATAACTTATACACTCCGATCACTTTCTTGAACCACATGGTCTCGAATGCCTCACCAACTATCGTTGACGTGAGGTACTTTGATAACAGCGCCTGCGGATCCTCAAGTCCAAGTATGGATGCTCATCGCAGAACCATTGATAGTCCCACTGGACTAGGAATTTCTCTCCAACATGAATGTTCTTCTAATACCTCAAATCCTTCACAAACGAGAGATACTTCGATCAAGATCCTGGACATCATTCTTGAGCATGCTCTGCACAAGTTCGACGATTCAGGAGAGCGATTGGCCGCTGGGATGGCGAAATTCTTATCCGATATTGGTCGATTCGTTTCAGTGGGCGAACGCGTCGAAGCCTGCTTGCCAGCTTTTCCGTTTAAGTCGGCCAACAAGGTCTACAAAGTGCTTGGATCTCTCCCAGACAAGGCTGAAGAACTTTCGCTCCAGCGTTTGAACAACATTTGCGCAAGAATCAAACAAGTGTATAAGCCTGGAGCAAGGATTACCATAATATCGGACGGCATCACCTACAACGGTACACTCTACTTCAAAATCCAACATTTAGTCATGTACTGACAAGTAAACAAAGATCTCCTCTCGATATCCGATCGCGACACATGGGCGTACGGCGAGGCTTTGCGAAAAATGGCGGCTGACAAAAAGTTCTCCCATCTCGAGTTTTCCCGAATGAAAGACTTGCTTGACTTTCCGCTGCCAAACAAGCTACGAGAGATCACCTATGTTGCCAACTGTACAAACTTCAGGAGACTACTCTTGAACAAGCACAGCAGATCCGAAATCGACATCGATAAGGAGATCATGGGCAATCCAGATACCAGACTGACATACCTCGGCTACCGTAAATTCCTGGAATCTGATCTGAAACACATATTCGCGCTCGGAGATAATCGTGGCAGTAATCAGTACAAGAGGGACGTAAAGTATCTTGCAAAAGAGATGTTATTGAGGGGATATGTAGGTTTAATTGCCCTGGAGCTCATATAAGTGTGAAGTGTACGTTAAACTGACGATTTGCACAGGCTTTCCATGAGGCAATCAAAGAGGCGTTCCCAGACCACCTAAGACTTTCTATACACGAATCGATCGGAGAGCACAAGATATCGATAAGCCTCTTGAACACGAAGACTGGTTATACTACACCATGGCATTGCAGTGTAGCCATACTGGCTGATGGGGAGTGGGTCAGTGCTCCCATGGGCGAATTCCTGAAAGACCCACGTCTAGAGCTCATTCACGAGAATGGAAGACCAAGTCATTTCAAGGAGAAGCTGCAAAAGTTGGGCATGCCTCGAATTAGCGAAGCGAATGCCAGCTATATGCAGATATCGAAGCGTTTCCCGGGAACACAGAGTGGATATTCGCCACCAAGCGCGACGACGTCAAATTTGACACCTTCAGTGGGGACGCCGGCCACATCCGTTGGGCAATCACCGCCTGTTTCACTATCTAGTGATGTTAGCATCACGAAAGCCTCATTCACTCAATACGTCGATGGTTCGTGCGAGCCACCCTATGGCCGCCGGTTGATACCTCAGATTATGGACCAATTGTCAGCAGATCATCCTGATCGAATCGTCTTCTCGATAGCAAGCATCTCTGGTTCAACCCTGAAGCTCAAGGACGTATCCGCAAACGCATTTGCCAAAGCAGTGGATAAGACAGCATATTGGCTCTACGACCAGGTTGGCCAATCGGCGTCAGTCCGACCGATCGGCTATATTGGGCCTCACGATCTCCGCCACATTCTGATCACTTACGCCTGCGTCAAGGTTGGTTATGCAGCACTCTACCTTTCACCCAAGAATACGACTGAAGGGGCTCTGGCTGTGCTGGAGGCGACCGAATGCGATATCTGGGTCAAGGCAAGCGAGCTGACGGCAGTGCCTCTTGTGAGAAATATCTTGCAGAGACGGCCAATGAAGTTATTAGAGCTTCCGCTGCTTGAAGATCTCTTGGATACAAGAGATGCCAAACCATTCCCATATACCAAGACATTCGATGAAGCGACTGCCGATCCCTTTTGCTATCTCCACACTTCAGGCTCTACGGGCGTTCCGAAACCTATTCCGTGGTCTCACGGACTTATTGGGACGATGGATGCGGTTCGTCTACTTCCACCTGTCAACGGAGACGATGGATTGGTGCCGTGGACTAATGACTGGGAGGAAGGCGACAGAATCTATTCTTCTTTCCCTATGTGTCATGGCGCTGGGATAATAATGGATATCCTCATGCCAGCTCTTTTTGGTCTCCAATGTATCTTGGGGCCATCAAACATCATCCCCAACATGTCACTGATTGAGAGTCTTGCTGATCAGGCCAACATCGACATCTGGAGTATGGTACCTTCACTAGTCGACGAGCTTGGAGAAACACCTGATGTGTTGGCGAAATTTCAGTCATCTAAATTCATATGCGCCTCTGGTGGTCCTGTCAGCCCCGTGAGTGCTGGAAAAGTCAACAAAGTTATCAGGGTCCTGAACCTCACCGGAACAACGGAGGGACTCTTCATCGGTAACCTTGTTGTAGATAGGGAAGATTGGCTTTGGTTCGCCTTTCATCCCTACTCTGGCTTTGAGTTCCGAGAAGTGGAGCCGGGTACGTTTGAGCACTGGGTGCACCGCAATGAGCATGCGTCTTTATTCCAAGGCATCTTCCACACATTCCCGGACGAGCACTCGATCAATTTCAAAGACTTGTACAAGCGACATCCAGAGAAGTGCAACCTTTGGGCTTTCAAAGGCCGGAATGACGATCTCATCGTGCTCTCTAACGGCTACAAAATCCTTCCTTTGGAGATCGAAGCAGCTATCTCTACCCATCCTGCAATCGACGGATGCCTTGTGGTAGGCAGCAACAAGCTCCAAGCAGGGCTTCTGATCGAGTTGAAAGATCCCCTCGCCAAGAGCGACGAGCTTATGGGGAGCATCTGGTCCAAGGTTGAGGCATCAATATCATCGTCTAGACAAACTATATATTTGTCGCGCGACTACGTCTTCTTTACACAGCAGGATAAGCCTTTCGTTCGCACGGACAAGAGAACGGTTAAGCGGAAAGCCACTTTGGCGCTTTACGACGACTACATCGAGCGATTCTATAATTCTCGCAGCAAGGAGAGCTCTTTTGTCGTCGATACTAGCTCGATGTCGACGATGCAGCAGTCCATAAGGGATATTCTGGCTTCATCGCTTCCAGCAATCCAGAAGGCTTCTGCAGAAGACGACCTGTTCGCGCTAGGCCTTGATTCGCTTGGAGTGTCGGCAGTTGTGAACTCTGTCCGAGCAGCCACCAAGGGCTTGGAAAAGTTAGCACCTCGTCACCTCTACGCCAATCCAACATTGGCAAAGTTCACTGCTGCTCTTGAACCACTAGTGGCAGAAGCGAAGAGAGCCGGTCATGTGAGACCCCCCGTCGATGATCGAGACACAAAAGTACAGCGCTTGATAGCACAGCGAAGAGCGTATCAATCATTCCGGTTGAATCCTTTTGACTACGTCAATCCAAACCACTATATGGGTTTAGTATTTTACTTTCCTCTTCGTGCGGATGCTGCGTTCGATGACACATTTGCAAATTTGCAAGCAGGGCTGAACCGAACTCTGCAGGTCATACCAGCTCTTGGTGGCAAGATGATCAAATGCTCGGAAGACGAGATTGGATATACCAAAGGCGATCTTTGTGTTGCCGTGCCGCCTTTCGGTTCCTCGACGCGCGACCGTCTTGTGTTCAAGGACTTGTCCGAGGTGCTTCCATCATTTGAAGCCCTTCGCGAAGGTGGATTCGTGCCATCGGCCTTCAAGGATGAGCTCGTTTTACGGCAGGACACGTTTCCACGGCTACCTGCAGATATCTTAGTTGCACAAGCCAATTTCATCAAGGGTGGCTGCATTTTGGCTGTTGACCTGAACCACTGCTGTCTCGACGGCATAGGTGCCGTTATTGCTATTAAAGCGTGGGCTGAGAATTGTAGGTATCTGCAAGGGGACCCCTCAGCAACCTGTGACTGGTATGATGCAGAGAGCTTCAATCACAGTCTGCCCGAAGTCCTTCATGACTTGGAAGGCTACGCGCGCCCCGTAGACAAGATTGACCCGAACGTGTGGACCTTTTTACCATTTGTACCCTCGGACGACGTTGCAAAAATTTCTTCCGGGCAGGCAGAGGCTCGCGTGAGGCCGCTTCGCTACCCCCTACATCCGGTATGGCCACTACCTGCTGTGGAGAGGAAGTTAGACACTACCTTGTTTTTGATACCACCAGAGAAGGTGGAGTTGCTCAAGAACGATGTCATGAACGATATGGAAGCCAACGATGTCATCACCTCCATTAGTGACATCATCCAGGCTTTTTTTTGGCGTTCGGCGTTGAGAGCTCGCTATTCTGTAGCAAAAAAGACTGGAAAAGAACTTGGCCCTGACGACTGTTCCATCCTGGAATTGCCGACTGACGGCCGACCCTACTTCTCGTCCCTGCTCCCATCGACGTATATGGGCAGTCTTCTCACTCTCAACCGGACGAGCATGCCGATAGAGACACTGTGCGCCGATAGTACGAGTGTTGCATATGTTGCGCAGGTATTGCGCGGATCTGCTGCGCGCATGACGCCATCGCTGATACATGATGCTTTCACTCTGCTGCAGTCGTTACCAAACCACAGCAGGTTCTCTACCGCCAATATGGGCCTTGATCACATGCACGCCATGATATCTAACATGATACTATTCCAGACGAGCGAGATCTGCTTTGGCGATGCATACTTTGCTAATCGAGGTTCACCGGAGACGATGCGGCCTCAACTAGAGCGGGGTAGTGGCCGATTTCGGTTTCTTGTTGTATTTCCCATTAAGGCGGATGGCGGTGTAGAGTTGGTATTGGGGACGTTCCCGGAAGAGCGTGAGGCGCTTGCACGTGATGATGAGTTCAACAAATACGCAAAGCTAGTCGATGTAGCTGTTTGCTGAGACGAAGGTAGGCTGGGACCGTATTATAGGGCTGTAGTCTATTCTTATTCTTTTGACGAATTCCTTAATCGAAGTCAGACAGCGAATGTGTCCACCATATCTTTTCTGTGTCGGTATTGTACCTCCGTATTTGCCTCTACATGCTTCCGGTGTGTTGCACGGACATGCAAGTGCAGCGGAGACACCGAATCTGCGCAGGGACGCTGCAGCAGCATCGAGGCACCATGTCAGAGTATGGGGTGTTTGGGGTGGCTGGTATAAGCCCAGGCGCGAAGGAACAAGCCACGAAGGACAGAATAGGAAGATGAGCACATTAATTCACTGCATGGTAAGTGGGACTTGGCTTGGAGATTGGGCCAATCGGCTTTATCAAGGACCACTCCTCCCTCATTCAACGCGGCCCATCCGTGCCCTAGTAAGATGGGGCGATACAACCGTCGCAAATGTGCTCGTTTGCTCAAGCACAAACTCGGAGAGCATCCCGGGACCCACTGTAATGTTTTACTTGCATGCATTGCTGAGCCGTGGCGGTCTCTCTTTGCTTCCTAAGTGATAGCAGCGGCGCAGTATATCTTCTTAAAGCGTCTCCGGCAGGAAGAGCAATGTCCTTCAACTCCTCCCTTCAGTTCCACATTCGTCACGCCCTGCCCTCCCGCGTTTCTGTCGAGGAACCCCTACTTTCTCCAGGCTCTATCATGTCTGCCGATCCAGAAGATGTTAAACCTGGCACCCATGTTGCCAGCTCTGAACGCTCAGCGGGCTCCCCCATTGACGACGAGCGTCCCAATTCCGATGTACAGGCTGGAGTCCAAAACATCGAGGCCACGACGTTGGCATGGACAAAATCAGCCCTCATTATCGCCTATGTTATGATCTGGTTCATCTACTTTGTCGAAACGTTGCTTGCTGGCACCGTCTACGCCCTTCTCCCTTACGTTACCTCAGCCTTTGCTCTTCACTCGCTTACTCCCACCGTCAGCATTTTGAGTGGTGTCATCGGCGGCGTCACCAATCTCACCATCGCCAAGATCATTGACGTCTTTGGTCGCCACCACGGTCTGCTGTTCTGCGTTTTACTTGGGACTATAGGCCTTATCATGATGGCTGCTTGCAATGGAGTCGAGGCCTATGCTGCCGCCATGATATTCCATACTGTGGGCAACAATGGTGTGCAATACATCATGTCAGTCTTTATTGCCGACACTACAAAGTTGAAGAATCGGGGGTTGATGCAAGGTCTCATGAATTCCGCCAGTCTGATCACCGGCTGGGTGGCAGGACCCCTGGCTGCAGGCTACCTTACTGGACCTGGGTGGCGTTGGGCCTTTGGCATGTTCAGCATTCTTGTGCCCGTGGTCACTTTGCCGCTCTTTGGATTGCTGATGAGCAACTATCTCAAAGCAAAACGCATGGGACTCGTACCTAATCGTGACAGCGGTCGCAATGCTTTGCAGTCGCTGTTATACTATTGTCGCGAATTCGACGCCATCGGCCTACTACTGATCTCAGCTGGAGTCGCGCTGTTTCTCTTGCCGTTCAACCTGTACGCGTTGCAAGGTAGAGGCTGGTCATCCCCCTTAGTTATCAGTATGCTGGTGGTCGGGATCGTCCTGATGCTCGTATTTGTGGTGTGGGAAAAATTCTTCGCACCTGTTTGCTTCATTCCATACAAACTCCTATTGGATCGAACAGTCGCTGGTGCGTGCCTTCTGAGTACCTGCCTCTTCGCGAGTTACACTGTCTGGAACAGCTACTTTACTTCATATCTCCAGGTTGTGCAGGGACTCACCGTGGAGACTACGAGCTACCTTACCCAGTCTTACACCGTTACCAGTGTACTCGTGGCCTGCTCAGCAGGATATATTATCCATCGTACGGGACACTTCAAACTCATCTCCCTTATCGTTGGAATCCCTCTAAGCATCCTTGGCCAAGGGCTGATGATCTATTTCCGCGGTCCCGGTAACATCGGCTACGTTGTCATGTGCTTTCTCTTCATCTCGGTTTCTCAGGGAATCCTGGTTATTACAGATGAGATTGCTATTCTTGCCGCCGGGGCACACGAACATGTCGCAGTTTCGATCGCGATGGTGAGCATCTTCGGCAGTATCGGTGGTGCTATCGGTATGACAGTTGCCACTTCCGTTTGGACAGATATCATACCCAACCGTCTTATGGAGTATCTTCCCACGGAAGAATTGCCCAATATTCTCATGATCTACGGCGATTTGACAGTTCAACTGTCATATCCTATGGGATCCCCAGCGCGGTTGGCTATCCAACATGCGTACGGAGATGCTATGCTTCGGCTATTAGCGATTGGCACAGGCATTTGGGTTATTGGCGCAGTCGGAGTACTAATGTGGAAGAATATCAATGTAAAGAACGTAAAGCAGGCTAAAGGAAACGTTTGGTAGACTAACGTAAGCGGCAACTGAGCCGGTCGGGTAACTGAGTCGGACACTTTATGCAGCCCTCTACTATTACACATTAATAACTCAACACCACAACAAGCTTTAAAAATGCACAGTAGCTTAAATTAATCCTCTATATCTACTACATCTTTCTTGCATGTGCGCTTATTATGCCCTGCTTCGCCGCAGTTCTTGCAGCGTCG
>LR132453.1:0-22236 GCA_900634815.1 Paradendryphiella salina | reverse complement strand
CCCCCTCCCTCCCCCGTTTATCACTAAATCTACCGCTCCGACGACAACAAGCCGGTTCTATTTTCCGGCGAAACCCTACGCAGCCTAGATCTTCCCAATCCAAAAGTGTCAAGATACCCCTCATAGAGAAACAGAAAACGCAACCCTCTCTATCTCTCGATCGTCAGTCCGACTCTCCGATCATCAAGGTCTCGGGTAGTCTAGTCAAAATCGATTCCGCGGGCAGTTACCCTCAGCTGCTACGGAGATTAGAGTTTGGCTTTGGGTGAGGTATGCAGCGTTGCGTCACGCTGCATTGTGATGCAACATGACAGTTCGGTAGTGGATTGGGTAGATTGGGTGGGCAGTAGTCATAGTGAAGCTATCTAGGGTGGTTCCGGAAAAAGCACCTAGCATCGGTAGTGGAAGGGAAGGGAAAAGAAAGACTGGAGGCTGGTGAGTGGGGTGGGGTGGTAACATCGATATACTTTGGTACCTTTGGTCCTTCGCTCGCTCAGCAGGAAACCTTGCGCTTGATGGCGTGTATGTTCTTTCCTCTTTTCTTTTTAGTGCTTTGGCTGACAGTCTGGGACACGCGGTAGTTGCTAATCGGTCGCCTAGTCAAAACACTAGTGCGCCACAGACCGTAGGTTGCAAACAGCCGCACTCTCGTTGCTCTCATTTGCCGAGCCGCGGCACATTATCCAATGACTTTTTTTCCACTATTGGGCTTCGAAAGCTAACCACATGGTGGGCGGCAGCTCCGCATTGCTGACAGTACCGTAGACTTGCTGGTGTGACTCGTTATCGCATCTCTCGAATAAATGTTGCTGGGTGAGTTTCTGGAGCCACATGGCCTGTGCTAGTGAGCTTCATTAGGCGTGACAGCGGCTGGAGCTTTCGGTAAGTGAGTCTGGAAGCTGAGACCGTAGTGTACCATTCACAGGTACCTGAGCATCCGTTCCGTCTCAGAGCTTTACCTTGATTTTAACCTGGTGGTGCTCGTTGGATACCAACGGCATTGGAAAGTGTCTTAATCGTGATTTCGTAGTCATTTGGCCTCGTGGATTTGTGTGCAGATAAACATACTTGGACTCGTTCCGATTGGTTGGGAGATAGCGTGCTCACCGTGACTTATCCCTAGACCTAATTTCTACTCCGCCCAACGGGAACTCTTCCCAGACAAATTGTTCCTCGCCGAATGGCAATGCGCACTCATCACAGACCAGAGTTTGGTACCTCGTCTGTGTAGCGTGGCGATCGTCCGGTAGGCATATGATGCTCCAACCCTTATATTGGCGCAAAGCACGTGCTGATCGTCAGATCGGTAAAGGAGCAACGGGTTGTGCCGTCACCATTTGTCCGGGGTTAGCTCTTCTTTTATCAGTATAGTTTGCAGCCGATCTATGGGGGCTCTGTATGCCCAGGCATCAAAATGGGCCAACATGCTTTGGCAACTGCGTGACAGTGGCGCTGTCGACGGACCGGGATTAACTCGAGACTTGAAGAACTAGAAGAGGGCGTGATGCACGCTCACTTGCTCTCTCATGGTTTCTTAGTCTTAGTATACTCCGCATGAGTTAGAATTGTTTCTCTGTTTGCTTATTGCGGTCTCAGCAGACGGAGTAGCACCCGAGGCACAAAGTACGGGTTTCCACCACCGTCTCCATAAGCCATGATGCAACAGAGGGAGAAAATGTGCTGCGTGAGGTAGTACAGCAGGTACACTTGATGATGCTGTCTCACAGTAAGTGACGTCACTTATTTTAAGACCATGGAGACATATGCGTGACGCAAAGCTCCTGCGAATGATCGTACTCATTCATAGCTTGGATGTGCTTTCGCATTTAGAGCCTTTAAATTTCCGGTGGCATCGCAGAAGCCCAGACTAAATAGAAATCTCCACTCATTTTTGCGTTGTAATGCTCATACAAATGCCGTCCCAGATATCAAACGACTGGAACTTGAAGTGTGAGAGAGTACTGACGGATAAGCATCACCCCAGAATCGGACCGAAGCCCTATCCTATCCTCTCCCAGGCCCGTAGTGTAGTAACGCCTTCACAATTTTGTCTGGAACAAAGAAACAGCTGTACAAGTACAGGATAACCCAGAGTTACAAGTTATAGGGAGTACAAAACTACAGGAAAATTGAGGGGTCATCAAGCATGCCAGAACGCATGACGGGTTTCCGGTAGCGATAGTTTGTTCATGCAGTTTCGCTCAACTGTTGATCAGCAATTTTGACGTCATTACCAGGCGCAGATTTTTTGGAATTTGCGAGACCGAGACACATGGAGGATAGAGTGCCACAATCCCAAGGCTCAGGTCGAAGGATTCCATGCGGCATTCAATACCACAAATTCAACCCAAGGCGTATGTAATGTGTACATATGCATGTATGGTAATCGCCAAAAAGGCCACACATCGTTCGTAATCCTATTGGCTGCGCGACGAATATCTGCGACTAGGCGATTACTAACCTGTAAACCGACCGACAATGCCAAACAATAACGGGTCCTCGGCATTGTACAACCCGTCGTCACTCCCAAATGCGGTTTCGAGACTGTTGCCGATCCTCCAAAAGTTCCCGTGACTACCGTTCCTGATACCCTGTTCTTCTTGCGCGGCAAGCTCGTTAAGTTGCTTGATGCGGTGTGACACCGCTTTCTGCTGTGTTTTTGCCGACACCCAGAAATTTGCCAGTTCGTCGATATAAGAAAGCGTAGTATTCAGAGTCTGAATCAAAGAGGGTAGGGTTGAGATGTGACCAGAAGAGGTGAGAACGTCAACCGATAGCATAAGCGCATACCCGGGGAATGGGATCGAGAACAAGGATTCCGATGCTGGGAGGCGCTGTTGACGGTTGACCAGGGCTATTGAGTGCATTATCGCAAGGAACTTATGTGACATGCGGAACGCTTGCTCTAAGTTCCGGCATATTTTCTCTGTCGATAATGCGTGGACGCGGACGTGGCGGTTGAGTCGTATGGTTGTTGCGTAATGCAGAGCATGTATGGATATGAAGGTACCCGCATATCCTTCGATTATACTTGTGTCGAGGTTTTGTGGGGTATAACGCAGGATTTCTGGTAGCATGGTGTGCCACGCGTCCAGCTTCTCGCAAGTCTTTGCGTAGAACGTTTCATAGCGTCGTTCATATCCACTATCGGGTCGCCGTGCGGTTCGGCCTGTGAAGGATAGTACCTCTCCCCACAACGTCGAGATCAGACACAGGTGTGCCATATGGCCCATAGCCGGATTGGGTGCCGCCCTTTGGCTCAGAAGCTCCTCATCAAAGAAGGGTGCATCGCATGGTGTTGAGGCGTCGTACATGATGTCTGGACATGGAAGCCGAACAAAAGCATCCTCCAGACTAAGCACAAATAGAGTCCCCCCGAAGAAGCCGTTGTATCGCTGTTGCGGCGTCAAGTCAACGGGTGTAGGATCCTTGACGATGTCATAACTTACATCCATCAGGAACCCAGACCAGAACGTACGTCGACAGCATTCCTCGAATGTGTGGCGGTCGAACCCATAGTCCATATTGGCGTTACTGTCCGCAAGGTCTTTGACGCCGTCCTCAGTATTAAGATGTAATGCACTGAGAGCTCGTAGACCAGTGCCACAATAATCCCATGCTTCTTGCGACTTGCCCTTGGCGAAACAATAAAGCGCAAGCATCAATCGTGTTTGACATAGCTGCAGACTGAATCTTCCAAAACGCTTTTCGGCTGCATATGAGGCAACGGAAAAGAATCTTTTCCCAAGCGCTTTTTGCTCTGGTTCATTCGAAAAGACGGTGCCCATGGCCAAGACAGCGTAGAGGAGCATCAGGTGGTCTTGATTCTTGTCGCGGTTCGTTTCCACCCAGGAAAGAAAAGGTCCGCGTGGAAACATACTGTAGGTAGCATGACCAGCATGGAGGAAATAGAGATTCAGTAGATCCATCGTAGTCCTAGGATCGGTTTCGAAAGGATCCTGTTCCCATTGGAGCGCGATCTGATCAGAGTAGGAGCCGTGTCCAGGATCCTCCATCCCCTGGTCGTTTGGAGAACCACTCCAATCAGAGTCGTAAGACTGTACCGACATGTCTCTCTTGTTCGTAGCGGTACTAGGTCGAAATTTTCGTGGTCTAAACGGCGTTCCGGCGTTCCAGCTATCAATGGTTTGTGATTGTTCTCGCGACTCTCCTGGAGCCTTGTTCTTATCCGAGCCTACTGCAGTACTGAGTACTTCGGAAGACGGGTGCTTATATAAAGGAGCGGAATTGGACGGAGAAGTATCGCCAGACGCATTGCTCTGGTTGATTCCACTACTGGTGGTCAGTATTTGTCACTAGGTGATACAAGTATTGATAATTAGGGGACCAAGTCAATGCGCTCCAAGTTCCAGAATGAGAAAACACTTACCCTCTGCACACTCTTTGTGACTTGGTGCATTGGTGACATTTTGGGAACCCAGGTTCACATTTAATCTTCTTCTCTCGGCAAGTCAGACAGGCTTGCGCAAGTCGCTTTCGAGGCTTGCCAGCCTTAGTTATGCCCCATGAGGGGTTGACTGCTTCACCATCTATGATAGCTCGGCAGTAGGTGCCATCCTCGTAGACATAGCAAAGCCCTTCACCCGTTATATCGCGCTGGCCAACGCATCGCGAAGATCGTATCGGAGCTCGTGAGGTGCCATCTAATCGTCTCATTCTAACAGGCCTACTAGGATCAAAACCTAGTTCTTGCTGGCCTGACTGCGTCATCATTGCACCCGGCGAATCGGACGCAAATGATTGCTGCCGGTGCAAACCACCAGCCAGATCATGCTGTGAAGGGTGGGCAAAACTTTCGCGGCGTTGGAGCTCTACTCGGCCGATGCCGAATCCGGAGCTAGGTGTCGAGGAAGCGGTGGATGAAGTAGCGTTTGTGGCTGTAAGAGGTTGATGATGATGGTATAGTGTCTGAGAAGCCATAGCATTATGCTCTGCGTGACCATGGAAGTAACCGTCATATTCATGCCGCCTTTTCAACGTCGGACTGGATGATCCGAAGCGCCCGCAATGCGTATACGAGGCATGAGAACCAGCTGTACTCAGTTGTGTATCGGGAGTCTTCTTGTCGAGTAATTCTGGTTCCAAAAGTGTACGAAGACTTGGCAATTGTTGCGCACTGGCTTGATTCCCACTGGGATCTGTAGGACGAATGTGGTGGCCAGGAGCAACAATTTCTGGTCGAGACGCTGAAGCATGATGTGCTGGATACGGACTGTAGGATGGCGGAGGGCCTGAGTGTGACGGTATGCTAGGCGGACGACTCATATTGAGAAGCATAGCAGGTGAGGTGAGGGTTGAAGTTCGGCGTTTGAAATGGGGGAATTTCCACGGTGCACGCTGTCGACCGGCAACATGAAGGATTATGGGAGAGCAGGAGCTATGAACAGCCTAAAACTCTCAAGAGATTCGGGCACCGCTGCAGTCGTGAAACTGATGTAAATCAAGCATCAGCTGGCAATCATCAAAGTTGGCCTTACCAAGGTATGGGGCGAACTTGGAAAGGTTGCTAGCGAACAGAAGCGCACTCGCGTGTCTAGCCTCCACCGGACTATTCACTGCACGCTATTGCAATCTGGGAAGTATGCTAGAGAAACCAACAGTCCGTGCAGGGCTGTCGTCTGGAGACTAAAGACTAAGCAACTGTCTTTCGGCTCCTTATGAACCGCAGCCGAAGCACAAAGCAACAGTGCATGTAAGAAGGTATGTAGGGGCGACACGGGAAGAACTTACAGATGCAGGGGTTATGATGTGCGACGCAGACACACCTTTTGGGCGCAATCGACACCGAGCACGCCGCGGTCACAGTTTGGATTGCTTAGTTGTGAGGCAAAGGGTAATAGCAATAAATACGATAATACTGGGTAGCTAGCAGAGGTGGAGGCAGGCGGATGACAGCGGGACCCGTGCTCGGCCAGTCAAGAGCTTACCAGGACGCCCTTGCAAGAATAGGCTCCGAAGGGGAGCGACCGCGGCTTCAAAGTAGGCCAGCTATCATCCCAGTGGCGTGCAGTGACGGACCGCCAGGGACATGGTCGTGGAGCCTTTGCTGTTTGAGACCCGAAGATGCTAGGACTGACCAGGGTAGTGGACAAGCCAGCCGGAATGTTGGCTGCAGATATCGAGTCGACACCGTCTTGGGGTAGGGTAGCGTGCTGCGTGCGATGCAGACTGATGCACGTTACTGCAGTCGTGGATGGCGCGTGGGCAAAGTGAGCCCCAGATCGTACCAACATGCAACTGGCCAACCGCAGCTAATCCGCTAATGACCTGTGCAGATCATGCAGCGTGGGAACGGAATGCAGCGAACACGTCCTTGCTATTTTGCCGCGAAACTCTGGGACCTGGTGTTAGGTTCTGGAGCGGTTCCATCCAATGAGCTTCAGTTAGATTAGAGCCAAGGGCTAAATGCAGCTAAGGAGCGCAGCCACGGTAAACGACGCTCTCGCTGCAGGAGAAAAGAGGGCAAGCAAGCTGTCGTTGACGATGCAAACAGGAAGACAGGTGTCCGGCGGCCGGCCCTGCATCGCCAATAGACAGCAGACAGCAGGTTGTCCCAGCGCAAGTATGCCCGCCACGCTGATGCCACCTGTCTCGGTCAGCTAGGAGAGACGTCGGTGGTCATGCTAAAGCGGCGCCGAAGGCGGATCGGAATGAGCTCACAGCAATCGTTGAGCGACCGGTTAAGCCCATCTCGATCCTCTCACGTCCCGGATCCCCTAACGCCTCTGGCCTTGCCTGCATGAAGCCACCTTGGCCCGCGCCGAACGGCTCCAGGCCTCTCGCTCGGTTTCCTGGCTGCAGCTCCCGAGCTCATGCGCATGCTTGGGGTCTGGTTAGTAGAACGCATAGATATATAAGGGTGTTTTCCGGATCCTTTGGTGGCTCGACATAAGACAGCATGCCGTCACAGATTCTCGCTCCGTAAATGAGCATGCGTACGCGATGTGCGTGTAGTGCAGATGAGGCTGATGCTGTAATGTAGATCTAGGGTGGCTGTCATGGGCCGCTGCGATGCAGTGATGCCCACAATCCATTCGCACCATATTCTGAGACAAAGGACCGAGTGATCAGGCGAGGGGACCGGCACTGGACACTGGGCACTGGCAAGGACCGACGCTCAGGCACAAGCGGATCGCCGTTGAGCTGGACCGAAGCGGCTTGCGAGTCATGGGTGATGTTGGGGTAGAGGGAGGTACCTAGGCAATGCATACCCAGCCTCGGGAGTGAGAGCCTGGGTCACATGCATGCTAACGACTGCTTACGCAAGTAGCGTGCCCAGGTATACGCGCCAAGCCAGGCCTCGAATCTGCGTCTGCAAGTGCGCCCGAATCGGCGTGCGACCACAACCACCACCACCACCACACCCCCGTCGTCAGCCTCTTGCCGACACCCTCATCGCGACAACGTGCATGCAGCAGACGCTCTGGCCCAGCGCATCATTTCTAACATTTCCAAGTGTACAGGAGGGATTCCCTCTCTCTCAGCATGGCTTCTGAACACGCCGGCCAGGAGCAGGCGCGCAAGTCTTCACCGGTTGCTGCTGCCGCCGCGCAGCCCGCCGACGGCCGTCCTAGTACTCCAGAAGCCGCAGACGTCGTCGGAACCAACCGGGAAGGAAGCTACACATCGGCTGCCGAGGCTCCCCTTCCGTATGACGATGGCGCACCTCCACTCCCAGATGAGCCTGTCCCAGACACCGAGGACGACGGCTGGGAGAGCAAATGGGACTACAACGCCGGCGCCTGGTATTTCTACAACCACAAGACGGGCGTCTCGCAGTGGGAGAACCCCCGCGTTCCCGAGGCCTCCAACATGTATAGCTATGGCTCGTACGACAGGTTTGCTAACTATCATCGTCTTCTTTTGTCTTTCCCAGCCTAATACGTGGACTAAACAGAACCTATGTTGGTGGTAGCGCACCCGCCATGGCCTCAAGCTCTGTCGCACCTGGAACCAGCTCTCCTCCCAGGCGCAAGTGGGGTGGCTACAATCCCGCAATTCATGGCAGTTTCGACCCCAATGCAGACTACGCCAAAGATGCTACCAAGGAGGAGGAAGAGGCCGAGGAAGCTGCTGCCGCTGCTGCTGCCGCCGTGCGCATGCCGTACGGAGCCGGACATGACTACTCGGCCACTGCCCAGTTCAATCGCTTCACAGGCAAATTCCAGCAAGCTGGCCAAGGTCCAGAGCTCCACAACGATGAAAACAAGAGCAAGCGCCAAATGAACGCGTTTTTTGACGTAGATGCCGCTGCAAACAGTCACGACGGTCGTAGCCTCAGGGCAGAGCGCCGTGCTAAAACCCTCTCCAAGAAGCAACTCAAGGAGTACAACGAGAAGCGCAAGGAGAAGAAGGAAGAAAAGCGCAAAGCCTGGCTGCGCTCGGATTGAAACATAGGCGGTAAGGAAAGAAGAAGATGACAAGGTCAACACGTCCACTAATGCGACTTAGGCATCAGCAGTACCATGATGAACTGGCGTTTATCTTGAAAGGTAGGGTCTGATACTTGTCTTTGCATCTTTGATTCATAGTTGCAACATCTTGACCCCATCCGGATTCACACATATCTTGAGGCCTTTTGGTCAGCGCTGTGGCTTTCACCGCCCATATACAGCTGAGGCACGCTCTTCGTCTGATCACGAGCCTAAGCCGATGATTAATGGTAACAATAAGCTCATTGTTTGGTTATTCTTCTGGATATTTTTTTGGGGTCTATTGGTAGGCGCAACGCGCCGCCCTCGTAGCCCTTGTTAACAAACAAGAAGCGGCTCTGTATTCTGTAGTGCGTCTCTTAGAAACAATGACGTCCTATTTGTCAAGTCTCCCAACTAGAATGTTCTTAATGCGCTCGCCTGTCTGGTTCCCTCGCGTCTGGCCTAGTATCGTGTGTGGAGCAAACACGATCGTCTTGATCGAGACTGCGCCCTGTGGTCGTGGCCTTATCACCAACGTGATCTGGGGCAGGTATGGTTCCCTGCTATTGGAAGACTATTTCCAATGCTGGTAGTGCCGCTAACGGTTTCGGCTGGCTCAGCTATCGCCCAAAGCGCGTCCTTGGGTGTTGAGACCTTCCATCTGCTTACGGATGTTCTCTACCGATGGGCCAGCCGAGGTCCCTTGGGTTGGTGAGGTGTTGCTTTCTGCACTGCCCATGTCCTCTCCAACTGTCGCATCGTCAGTCTGGCCGATACCCTTTTCCAGCTCTTCGACGGCTCCAAGCAGCCAGTCAACCACGTCGTTTTTGTCGTTGATCTCTGCCTCATACACAGCGTCGTGACCCACTCGATTGACGATGGTGACATCGGCGCCGGCTTGTATGAGGAGCTTTACGCTCTCGAGATGGCCGTTCAGTGCTGCCCAGTGGAGAGGGGTGTTGCCCGCTTCATTAGTCGCGTCGAGGAATGCCGGGGCAGGCTTCTCTGTGCTTGTCGAGAAGAGCAACTTGATGATGTCTATACCATGGGTCAGACCTACACGATACAGAATGAATGCACTGGTAACATACCGTTATGGCCATTTGCAGCAGCATAGTGCAGCGCGCTGTTTTTCGAATATGGGTCGATAGCCGCAGTCAACAAGGCGGGTTTGGATCGCTTCGTCTGTGCGGCCAATTCGGAAAGGAACGAGTCGAGTTCGGCTGCTTCATTTGCACGAGCCAGGTACAAGACCTCATCTATAGAGTCTTCGTCCAGGCCTGCCATGTTTGATGGGGATCGCCTTGCGCTTCGGTGCCTCACTCAGACTTTCTCTGTAATAATTTTCTGACAGGCTCGCCCAATGCGGACAGCGGGGGCGGGGTGCAAACCGCTAGCCTCATGTGTCTTAGCCTCCGCTCCAAGTCCCAGGTCTTCCATCGCCGAGTCTGCACCTTCCCATCTTTTACTATGCGTGTGTGTACCCGTCTCGGTTGTGTGTTATACTCAATCAAGGCTTTTTACCTCCTTATAATCCTTTCATTAGCATGAAGGCAATATAACACCCTTACTGCTGATCCTGCATCGTTAATGAAGTATACTATGGGAGCAATCGGTCCATGGAACCGCTAGAAGGTGGGCAGCCCTGTGCGAGGTATGACGTGCAGAAGCGCGTTTTAGCCTCTCCTAGCCGTCGTCTACATTCACCGAATCCTACATCTACCTTCAGCTACTGTTCCTACTCGCTTGCTTCGGTGGTTGACCGTCTGCTCCCCCGGCCTACCTTGGATTGCTGTCTTTGGTGACTCTGCGAGCCGGCCTTACGAGCGTCCGCCTGCAGCCATACCCGCTGTCTCGACTAAAAGCTACATATCTCTGAACACATATCAAAACAATCTTGACACGTTGGCTTCTTACGTTAGCTGAGAGCTGTGGCATGATGGAACCCATGAAGACAAGACTTCTTCCGAGGATGAAAATTGGGCCGGATCACCCCGCTTTGAACGTCATGCATTGTTGAGGAGCAAAACCAACATGAACGAATATACAAACAAGTAACCCTCCGCTTGCGAACCATGCACCCGCATATGGCTCAAGAAACGTATTTCTAGTTCTATGCACAAGTGCGTCACGAATGCGCATGCCTTCTACTAGACCTGCAGCCTGAATCCTACATTCAACACACCCAGGGGTTATCGCTAGACGGTTTAACGGCGTGTTAATCTAAACATCACGCCCGTTCCGCTAAACCATGTCAGATAGCAAAGCTTCAACCCATGAACCTGGTCCGCGCTTGAAGATTCAAGATCATATTGGGCTTAGACAGCCATGTACATCGGTGCGAATATCGTGACAGGTACCCCTACTGCTTCATCCCTCAGAATCACAAATCCACGAACGGTTCCCGCTTGTATCGGACCGACTCTCGATTCTCACGAAGTGTCAATCTGGCATCAATTCTTGCAGTTCTCCAGCGCTTCAACCATCGGTCGGGTATATGCAATGCCAACTTTCAGCGAGCTTGGATCGGCACGGGCCCTACTATCGACCTAAATGAATTTGGTATATTGTCCGTTCGGATCGCAACCGAACCTAGTCGTCATCCAGTCATCACGACCAGTGATATTGCAGGAGTCCACGGTAGACTGTCTGCAGGTACACTGTAATTTTGAATGTGCTCATCTCCGTGCATGTCGCCATCGATGGCTTCGCTTACCAAGAAGAGATGGTGTCCGCGATTGAGGGCTTCTACTTTAGCGCTCAAGGTGGGATGTCGCCGCATCCGTTGCCTAGTGACATGTCATCTTTTAACTCCGCTATATTCCACGGAGTGCACCATCGCTAGACTGAAACAGCATAGATGCTCCATGAAAAGATCTACGGGACGCGTTCGCAATCAATGCCCGATAAGGACTATCACTTACCGTCACACATTGAAATTGTCTGTTGCCAAGAAGTTTCCTCCACGCCGCACTCAAACGCAGGGATCTTTCCATCAATCCTACTGTATGAGCAGCGCAACGCCCAGCTTGCACTAGGACAATGTGGGACACATTCTCAGCGTACCGCACGTGGCAGCAGTCGGCCGAGTCAGCCTATACAATAGTATCAATACTCCTATACTGCTGCAATGCCGCTGCAACGCCGCTTTAACGGCATGTCACCGTCTGCTCTCACGGACGCTTGGAAACTTAGTTTGCTTTTTACCCTTTCAAGCCGCGCAGCCGGGCGACGCGGCTATGCCTGTGTAAGGGAGAGAGACGGCGTTTCAAGCCACGTCGACAATTATTGCTTTGTGCGGTTTGGCGCAGGCTATGTACCGAAAGTCGACTGACCGATGCCGCGTTGAGCGTGTAACACTCGGATGTGTGGATGCTGCACACGGCATGGTCGATTAGAGCTGCCTTTGCTGCGCCCCATGGTTACACCAACACCAACACTCGTCACAACCCAATGAGACTAGCGGACAGGAATCCTACTAATTCGTTTGCGCATCCTTTGAAAGTCTATTCTGGTGTGGCGAAAGGATCGGGTCAGCATTCCATTCATGTTGCATGAGATCTCATGCAAGACATCGTGTCGTACACCGGCAAAGCATATGACTCTTCCGTGGAGGCTCGGTAAGCTCATACCGCTCCCCAATTTGTCGATCAATGTCATGAGGGCGGCTTCGAGCGCCGTTAGCTGCTGTGGCGTGTTGAGAGGAAAGGGTAATGGTTGCCGAAAAATCGCTCATCGCGCCCCCAAGTCTATGGCAGATACTCTCTCAGGTCCTTTGCGAGGAAAAGGGGGGGGGGGGCGCTTCACCTGTAAGAGCGCAAAAAGACCTTTCTAGACGCTCAGAGCGAGTGATCTGGGTGTGGAGGGATTCAAAACCATCTTCCTTCGTATACTACGGAACATTTTTCCTTCACCGAGCCTCCAATTCCTCGTCTCTACCAACATACATATCGACGATTCTAGGCGTCCTCGTTTTTTACCGACTTTCCCGGTTGAGAAATGGCAAACAAATATCTCACGTTCTACATTCAACAAAAGCCACAAAAGCACAGCCACAGATGTCGCCTTGTCTCGAATGCCCGCATGTACATCACAAGATATTCGCCACCGTCATGTTTATACCAAAGGGATCGACTGTAACAAAAGCAGAAGAAGCGGGCTTGGTATACCCTTCTTGAGTGCTATACCAGCCATATCCTTGTTTAATATGTCGATCATACCAGGGCGTGCCTGGAATCGCATGCAGGCATAATGCTAAAACCGAAAAAAAAGGTTCAACGTCATGACAAAAGTGATCGAGTGCGCCACAACGAGGATACGGTGATATGAATCACCTCATGGTTTTGCGGAAGAGGGTGTGATGTTTGGATGTTGCGTGGCTACGTATCTTTTTGGAGTAGATCATGTGCTTACTTGTCCATTGTCGTTGTCGTCATTGTCGTCGTACTGTCTTTTTCATAAGAGGCGACCCCACCACAATCTTTTCGCAGTGCGAGAGGGAAGAGAAGACGAAAAATGGTGAAGTTGAGGGTCGCGGGTACTGTGTTACCTCGGATGATTACTATACCTTCAACTAACCCCTCCTATACATTATATATAAAAGAGGGAAGAAAGGGAGAGAGCAGCAAGTCTTTCGACAATACAAGCCGTTACTTCATACCCCTATTGCCATAGTCATGCGTGCATAGTCGATCATAATAAAGCAGTAAAACGTCCAATTCACAAGGATCACTAGAGCCATTTTTTTTTATACCTGGGTAGAGTCGCTATCAGCATATGCACCTACTATTCTTCTCTTAAATCTTCTCCACCATATCTGATATATTCCATACTCAAGACCTCAACATCTTGTTCCTACGCTGTTATCCTTACTAGTAAGAGTAAACACAAAGCAGTATCTCACACAGCACAGAACATGCACATGAGTACGCAAATAAGATTTTATCACAATAGCCCTAGTAGAACTCGTACACTTCTCAGTAGGGTAACTGCAAAATTACGCGAGAAATAGACGTTTCCTGTACATGCGTGGAAAAGAAAACGTTACACATGTATATATAAGGGGGAAGAGAGGGTTGTATGTGTGAGTACGTAGAATGGGTCGGATGACATTAAGCGGCTGATATTCCATACCACTGCGCTAGTCGCGGCGGGGATAAAGGCGCGTAGAAACGGTGGTATGCGTGAAAGATCAATGGTAAAAAGGAAAAAAAATGGAGAAAGCAGACTATACGTCGTGCTATGTGGTGGTGTTACATGTGAGCAAATGGGTAGGGAAAGAGAGAGAAAAAGACAACGCTCATGGCGCGTATAACGCGATGTCGGTCTCGCATTTTTTTTCCAACCCTGAAAAACAACGCCGGATAGGTCTCTCATCCTAGGGAAAAAAAAACAAGGATCCGGTTATGGGCAGAAACGTTTCGCTTTGGATAGTGAGACCCAATCGAGAGAAAAAGGAAAAAATAAAATAAGTTCATGCCTCCATCATCGCCCCAAGTATTAAACTTTGAATCACAAACTCGGCACATGTGATTTTGACCATTTTGCCACTGACTTGTCCCTTGATGAGAAGGTCATCCTGAATCTCACTGTCAATATCTCTCTTTCGTTTCTTTCCGCCCTTCTTAGACTTGCCATTCGTCACCGGTTTCTGCATGCCCAGTAACTCTGCCGCTGCTTCAGCGACACCGCGCTCGCCATTGTCGACATAGATCCAATCCCATTTACCATCGGACAACATATCAGCCGCAGCAGCCATGTCAGCACAGCGGCCTACACTCCCGGACCCAAGTGCGCGAGAGAGAAAAAAGAAAGGCTGCCGTTTTTCGATTTCCTTCTTCGATTTGCCGGTTACGAGGAGGACGTTCTGGTCGCGAAAAAGAAGATCGCGGTGTTGAATGATCTGGGCGAAGGAAACATCGTCACTGGCTGGGTCGTACGAAATCATGGTGCGAGAACGGACGACGCCGTTTGGATCAAGGAATTTGGAAACGCCGGCGGGTAGGAGGTAGCGTGTGAAAGGCGCAGCGCGAGAGGCGTTGAGAGAGTCGTGGATCCATCGAAGATGTAAACAAGGGACGTTGAGCGCAAGTGCTTGGATGTACTTGGTACTGCGGGAATGCGCGTCTGAGATGAGTGCGACAAAACCCATGTCCTTGTAAGCGTTCTTAAGTACCAGTCCGCTCGATCCTTCAAAAGCAGAAGCTGACCTACGGCGACCTTGTGACGAAGCTGGCGCTTCCTCAGACTCATAATCGAAAAGTTCGTGGAAGCCCTGTTCTAGGACTAGGCCACCATTACTTTTGATAAGCCTGGAGATAGCGTCCTTGTTTACATCGGCTGTAGTCGAAGTGAGCACAAAGGCCATGTTTGTAAATACACTGCTGCCAGAGCGGGCTGTTGATGCAACAGATGCAGCACGTGTAGTAACATCTTTGAGGAGTGACGGTGCCGCCGTCCCGCGCCGAGTGAAGGAAGGCGTGGTTAGAGGGTCCGTGATAGGGGTGCCAATGCGCGAAGTCGACTTGGCTGGGGAAATAATCGGTGAGAAAGTGAAAGATCGATCACGAAGTCGCTTCCATAGTGAAGCGGTCAGGTAGATGCTAGCCATGGGCACCGAGATATGTTCGGCTGGCCGGAGTGCCTTGGCCCTTGGTAGAGTCTCTCTTGGCCTTTCTTCAAGAATGACAGTAGCGTGCCCGCGCTGATCAGTGGTGGGAAACTCTTCACCATCGAGATCATCGATTCTGTCTTTGAAACCTACCACAACGTACGTATTCTTCTTCATACCTGTCTCATCCACCTTGACATGATCTCCTTTGCGGAGGTCCAGTGAGCGCACGTGGGCTACATCCATGAACGTGGTGTTACCGTCGTCGTAACGGATCTGAAGCTGACGAGAGGTTGTACGACCAATGCATGTAGCAGGATAATAGTGGCTTCCGGGCCATGATGAAAAGATTCTGTTTGGCACACTGACTTCCTCTAGTGGTGTTCCGCCGCGTTGAGATGGAGTTTCCAACGTCTTCTCAACGTTAAAAGATTGAAGAACAGAACTGATGGGCATGACCGGTTCATTATCAGCGTCAGCCATGTCGACGTCAACTGCCTTTTCTACGACTGCTTCCCGGGTTTTGGTAGGCGTAATGGGTGTGCTCGTCCGAGCCCGAACAGTTCCCTTTGATCTCGCGGGCGAGTTGACTGGTGAAGACATGCTTTGCAGAAGCTCTCTTGAAACTGGCTTCAGCGCGCCTTGCCTTTGCTTCTGGGGTTTGGAGAGTCTTGGTAGAGACTTGGACTTCAGAGAGGTTGTTCGTATGTAGGGAGCTTGTGCCTCTTCCCTTACGCGGCTCGCTGCAAGGGCACCTTGGTCTTCCCGCTCGAGAGTCAAGGCACTTGGCTGAGTATCTTCTAGTGCTTGCTGAACCTGGTCGAGACGGGGCAATGGAGGCGGATCTGAAAGCGATTCGGTATCCGTCGTCGCCTTGGGTGAGCTGCGCAAGGCACTGCATTTAGCAGTATATGTAACTTTGCGCCTCTTCGTTGACGATAGGGCTGGCGAAGTACGTGGTATAAAAGCATCGCCGTCATCATCTTCTAGTCCGCTCAGTCGAGGCATTTCCACGTCTTCTTCAGCTACTGACTGCTGAGTTTCGGGAAGATTGTAGATGTCATCTATGGACTGGATACGATTGCTTTCCGGAATTGCATCTCTTCCATTGTCCCTTGAACTGACGGGTGCCGGGATATTGGGCTGAGACCCGTAACGTACTTCTCGAGCTATCTGGAACGGTCCAGTGCTGTTGGTATCATTGTCCATATCAGTATCATCCGGCGTAATTTCTTCAGGGATCCTGTCTGGGAAGAAGGAGGGTTGCGTCTCATCAAGCGCATCCGTTTCTGGAATGGTGTTTTGACGCAGCATTCGCGGCGGTTTACGATGCGCCACCATCAAGTTTTGTTGGGGTTGATCGTCCTCAAGCACCTCATTTGCAGGCTGATCCTGTTCCAATGTTTCTGGAACTTGATCGGTCTGTACATGCGTCATTTCAGGTCCATATAGACTCAGTTCTCCTCCATCTACTTGATCCCCAGCTTCTTCTTCTTCTTCTTCTTCTTCTTCTTCTGCAAACTTTTCCTTTGCTAATGGCAGCTCATCTTCCTCTTCCATAATCGTGTCCTCATCAATGCTCGGAGACGCTGAAGCTCCCCTAGTTACAGCTCCCTCGGCATACTCATCGTATGTGTGTTCATCATATTCCATATCACCATGTCCAGCTTCTGCACCGTCAGGGGGCAAGAGTGGAGGGCTGCTAGGTACACGGTCTCCATCCTCAGGGATCACATTCTCTTCGGGACTAGACTTGGGTGGCATCGGAGGGATTGACGAAGAAATAACCTGACTTGTATATCCAGTCTTCGTGGCCATGGTAGTCTGATTGATGCTATACTGATTCATCGATGGCGACGAGGGAAAGCGTAGCGTCTTAGGTCGTGGTACACTATCAAGATCCGCAGTCGCATCCGGCTGAGAATCCATGACAGCTACAGATTCTCTGCTGCTTTGCGGTCGGAACCTTGTCCGTAGATTCTGCTGCGATTGATGCTCTTGGTGTAATTGTGACGACTGCGTTGCTTGCTGAGTGGAGTTTCGTGAAGGCTGGCCCGAAGGAGTCCGATGAGGGTGCGAAGAAGTCTTCGGAACCTGCACACTATTGTTGTTGCTATTGTGTCTCACTCTCGTCCGTGCAGTATTGGGTGCGCTCTGCGAAAGTTCATCGGCGGAGTCATCTGCATTGTGCTCATTCACCTCATTCGTCCTCGTAAGTTGCGACGGCTCATCCATTGTCACGTCATCGTCGCCCGATTCGCCATGTACTCCACTCCGCGATGTCTTGAACTTTTCAGGCGAGGGATAGCCAGTGTTCGCCATGCGCTTCCTACCGGATCGCGAGAATACAGGGGTTGGCGCGGAGATGGTCGACAAAGGCCCCGCGGCCTGACGATGAGCGTGCTCTCTTGCCCTTTTCGCCTTGACCTTTCTAGACAGCTCTTCCCAGCTGTCTTGCTCCACCAAAACTGGATGTCCGTCTCCTACAGACCACTTCCGTCGCTCTTGTGAATGCTTCATAGTGATGTATTCGGCTCGCGGTTCGCTCGATGACCGCATAATGGGATCAGATTTCGGGGTCTCTGGCTGGGTGGCTTTGATGGGGCTGGAATAAGCTGGTATGGGACTTGAGTGTCGCAGGTGAGTGAAGTTCGGAGAGGGGCGTGAGAAGACAATATCGTCTGTTCCGCCGCCGCCCGCGACGGGGGAGGTGGGCGCCTGGGTATTGTTGAAGGCCTGCGTAAGGGAGATGTGCTGTGCTCCTCCTTCGCCTGCATTGCTCAGTGAGGGGAAGAACAAGTTGGCAGAAGCGACGGTGCCGGGCGTAGTGTTGGTTCGCCCTGCTGAGCTCAGCATCTGACTTGAATTGCCCCGCTTCCTGCCTGCCAATGCAGGCGTTTGGAACTTGAGCGGGCTGGTGGGAGCCAGGCTGTTCTGCGCGAAATCGCCGTGTTCGTCGGCATCGATGACGGTGGGACTTGTAGGCGTGGGGATGCGGTTGTCTTGACTCGATGCGACAATGTCCATGTCATCCGTCGGCAAGTCGTCGCCATTATCATCATCATCATCATCGTGCTCAACAAACAGCGATTTGGGATGGAGTATGTCTTTCTCATCGGTTGTTGAGCATATGCCGCTTGTCCATGTCTTCATCATCTGACTATCTGGTTGAGTGTCGCCCGGCGCATCCAGGATGCTGAAGCTGTGCATGTTCAATCCCCCTAGCGCTTCTCTGAGGTTACCGGTGCTGGCTGGCGCGCTGTTGCTTTTGGGCGGAGCGGACTTGACATGTCTTGTTTTCGCGGCGCGTTGAGGGGAAAGAGCGCGATCGAACAGGGCAGGTGATTGCTGCAGTCCCCCGGAGACAGCGGCAATGTGCCTGGCTGAGGCTTGGCTCTCGGTCGACGTGGTGAAGTGGAGCTGCTTGTCGCTGCAAGCCCGCTGCCTCAGCGCCTGGGAGAGTTGAGATGGGTCCTGGTGTGGCGTCAGTCCATGGACGTGAACGATAACGATCGGCGACCGGGGATGTCGCGCTATCGAACCATCAATGCATGGGGGAGACGGCTACTCACATCATACAAATCTTCCCCGAGCACCGTGGGAGCTTGCGATTCCTCCATTGCATAAGACTCATCACGAAGCGCAATTTTAGAACATGGTGTTGCTTTCTGGCTTGCTCCCTCGCTCGGCTTCAGCCGAGACGGGTACGCGCCAATTGGACCATGCACCCTCGACGCGGTGTCATGTGCGCGGCTAGTGATGGGCACGCCAACTTTCGCACGCAATTGAAGCCATCAGCCTGCATTCGCCCTTGATCCTATTCTAGTTGTTCGCATGTAATCGCACATGTAATGTTCATTCAAAATTCACATAGTACAGTTTGACCTTCTCGCCGTCCTTTACACAAGTGCTTCATTCCAGCTCTTCATCCGCCGCCAACCCTCTATGGCTCAGGCCCCTTCGCCTTCGCCTTCGCTTTTGCCTTCCCCTTCTCGCCTGTCTCCAGCCTGCATTCGTCCCTCTATGCCCAACAGCCATCTGTCTGACTCTGCCTTTGCTCGCTTAACCCATAAAGATGTAGTACAAGCTCGACGCTACCGTCAATCCAACAACACCCCAACCCGTGCGGATGACCTGCTGGTTCTTGAAGCCAATACCCACATCCCAAGCCAAATGCCTCACGCCGTTGAAGCTGTGGAAGAAGAAGGGGAAGGCGAAGAAAGCCTTGAGTCCCGCCTTGACAGCCGCTGGCCAAGCAGCAACTGCCGCAACCATTGACTGTGTCTCGAGATGCCATCCAGTGTAGGGGGCAATCAGGTATGCGATGCCGAAGAGGTAGAGGGAGCCGGACAAGGTGATGCCAGTAATACGGTTGAGCGACGAGGCAATCCAGGTGATTTGGGGCCTGTAGATGGCAAGGTGGGGCGAGACGGGGCGGTGGATGCGCTGCTTTGCGAGGATCTCAGCGGCTTCAGATTGCGAGGCGTGTTCGGTTGCTGCGAGTCTATATGCTTCTGTCAGTCTGGCTGTTGCTATGCGCCGGCGCAGAAAAGAGCTTCGTGCTGCTTCCATGACATAACTTACCTCCGCTGAACCATGCGTCCCGCGGGCTGCACCCTCAAACCAGGCGCGGCCGCCCGTCGCAGACCAAGCTGGAATATGCGCTGAGAAGCCATGATGCAGTTTCTCCGTAGACAATTGACAGTCGGTCGGTCGAATTGTCGAGAGTGTTGTCGTTGATGATGATGTCGTCGTCAATAGCCCGCGCTACCTCCCAAAGCCCATTTCTTCCCGATTCCCGAGGTCCCCCGTCTGTCCAATCACCTCCGCCGCATTACTCTGCTTAGTCATGCGATCCCCTGACACCCGATATTTTCTCGCGAGCGCGCGCGCTCCACCACCTTTCCTTTTCTTCAACGAACCTCGATATCGCTGGCAATGAGCGCTTTGACGTGCTGAATTGCTGGAGTGACGGCCTACTTTGTCTGCTGGCGTTATGTCAGTGGATGGGGCTTTGAAGGGATCGGAGAGGGATTGCCTGTATTAATCGCTTGTGTTGACAAAAGCTATGTCTGCACGAGTTTCATATCAAGGCTACATACAATTATGAGTGATGTTAATGCGCGGCTTCCTGGGGGCATTTCGATGGCCTTGCTTAGGTGAGTGCAGAAGAGATACTGCGTGTCGAGCTTGACGCTGGAGCGCGTTTCTGATTTCACCTACCCATGGTGGCAGCCTTGCCAATGATATGCTATCGTCCAACTGCCATGAGCCTTATTGTCCTAGTCCAGTCACCATGTCCGCAACATGAGAGGTCAGCGTACGTTATGCGCATCGATTTGATGACAGCTGAGACAAAGTAAAGTTCCCACGCTCGCACCCGCAAAAATTTCTTCTGGTCACATTGAATCTCAACTCTACCTTTGGATATTGTGACCGCTGCACATTGAACACGACTCTGGTGACAACACGCCTCTGACTTGACTGTTGACGATATGGCGCCTTCCAAGGAGATTGCCAGCACCGACGCCGGATTTCCTACCGGTTCATACATCTACAAAGTCATCTCCACAGCGCCGCGACAAGATCCGTTGACATACTCGCTCACTGATCAATTGGCCTTTATATCATCAGACGATTCTCTTCGTTTCCAAACCGCAGACCTGCGGCCTGATGGTGTTGTCGCCAAGGCTAACAAAAACATCACGTGTCTGGAAAGAGCGAATGATGCACCAAGCAACGTAGTGGCGACTGCAGGAAGAGACGGACTGCTTAGATTCTGGGACAAGAGGAGCAAGCAAAAAGCTGCCGAAATTGAGTGCCGTTAGTAGACCTTATTCGAGGATCAACGGGTTGGAAGCTAACGCCCAACAGCACACAAGCTCATATCAGCACTAGTCTGCGATGCCGAGAAGAACTTCATCGCAGCCGGTATTGAAAACCCCGAAGATGGTCCCAACAGTTCTCCAGTCTACATCTGGTAACCTCCCAATCACGCCCTAATCCATCTTCACCCAGCATACTAACCCATCTCCAGGGACCAGCGCAACCCCTCAGCACCCCTGCGCTCGTACATAGAATCCCACACAGACACCGTGACAAACCTTGCACTGCACCCCTCCCACCCTACTCTCCTTCTTTCATCTAGCACCGATGGTCTCCTCAACATCTTCGACAGCGCCCAGGCCGACGAGGATGACGCTTTGTACCAAGTCATCAACCACGGCTCTGCCATTGCGCACGCAGGCTTCATGTATCCCAGCACCGACATCTACGCCATCGGTACAGATGAGACGGTGAGTTTCTACGCGTTGCAGAGCCAGAAGGAGGAAGACGAGGAGCCGGCGCCCAAGGTATGCGGAGATGTGAGGGAGGAGCTGGGATGCGAGTATGTCGTTGATCTAAGCTGGGTTGGCGCGCAGCCTTGTGTTGTTGCCGGGAAGCACAGGTAAGTTTCCCCCCAAATAACTTTTTTTTCCTATTCTCTTAACTTGAGAGGGATATTGACGCGCTGCAGCGAGAGTAATCTCAACCTCATACCCATCACCAAAGGCAGCAACGGCCCTCTAGACTACTCCTTCGACCTCGGAAATAGTATATCGCTGCCCGGCGCCCATGGCGAAGAAATCGTCCGCAACCTCTTCACTAATATTCATGTGCGCAGCCTTCCCCGTCAAACTCATCCTTCCAAGCTACATAGCTAACGCGTTTGAATAGACCCACACAACCTACACCTGTGGTGAAGACGGCCAGGTCCGTGCCTGGAAGAACTCAGGTGAAGCGAGCATGGAGGTCGACAAGAGTGCTAGTGCATCATCCAAGAAGAGGAAAGAGAAGAAGGAGAAGAAGGAGAAAGAAAGATATAAACCTTACTAGATTCAAAGTTGGTCTAAGTATCAAGGAGGGAAGGAAAGAAAGAGATCGAGTTCACTATAACAGCTCCGCATCTCCATCCCTCCTTACATTTCAAGAACAAAAGCTTGATACACGCCTCTGTTGTCCACTCATCTCCCGCAGTCCATCAATAACAAAATGCTTTAAACTCGCTCTTTCCCATCCAATACACGCTTAACCGGCTCTTCAACTCCCCATGGCCATTCTCCCTCTGTCTTCCAGTCATCCGTCTATCTCTTTCTACCCCCAACCCCTACTCCATCGTCTTCACCCTCTTCCCCTTCCTCCATCTCCCCT
>LR132452.1:0-22239 GCA_900634815.1 Paradendryphiella salina | reverse complement strand
CCCCCCCCCCCCAAACCGATGTTTGCTGCTGGCGAGAGAACAGTGGCCGGCTTGGTGGTGCCATCAAAACAAAACACCTTGGTCGCACCGGCTGTGGCTGAAGAGGTGCCACCACGTATTGCTTCTCCTGACTGTTGCAAACAGTTGCTCCAGCTCTGCTTCAAGGCGGCCTGCCCCGTCAGCTGTGGCAAGCCCAGGCGGCCATCACGGTCTGGCCTCATCCATACAGGCCGTGTTGCTGTGCAAGCGAACATCAACGGCCAGCGCCTCTAACCACAAGCGACCGGCAACTAATCTCTCCCGAAGGGCCCGGGCGGTAGCTCCTCCTCCACTACAGCGGACGCGACATGCGCTGTGGGAGTCCGCCGCGTCCTGGTCTCTTTTGCTTCGTCGACGCCTGCTGGAATTGCTAAGATTAATTTTCCGTGTGCAACTCGAGCCTGTCTTGCTGCTTATGGTCTAGTAGCCCTGCTCGTGCATTCACTCCACCACGCTTTCCCTTTTGCAAGCCGCTCCCCGGATCCCATTGAGATCCTCTGTCAATTTCCCACGACACCTTCGAAAAACTCGGCCAATTTCCGCGCAGGGGAATGGGGTACGGACAACAGCTCTTACCTTCCTCCAACGCCCGCCATTGTGCTGCTCAGCTTGCTGGTAACACTTGCCTGCCAGCTGCGTGATATCCGCTCCGGCCGTTTGCGCTCGCCCTCTGCGACCTGCCAAGTATTCACTTCGGGACGCCTGTCCCTCAAGACATGGTCAAGATGCGGATCCCCATCCGCGAGCAATTGGGCTGTCTGGTGCTGCTGGCCTCGATCATAGGTCTGGCTGTCATAGCAGTCGCGACATGGGTACTTACTGCCTCCAAAATTACTATCCTTTCTGTTGCTGACATGTGTGCTAGCTAACGAACCACAACTTTGTGCTGGATATACGGTATAACCATCTCAGCCCTCACGCACCCCCCGGCCCATGTCATACTGACCTCTGTACTAGATCCACCCGCCTCACACTCACTGCGTCCCTCAAAGCCGCACAACTGTCCTCTAACCTGGCGCTTATGCAGATACTTGTCCAGCAGGCAACAAACCGCCTCTCACCCCAAGCCGCCCTTGATCGTTACTATCATGGTAACAGCACAGAGGATAATTGGACTCGAGTAGGAGAAGACTTTGACGCCATATTTGCTGGCGACATGTGGACCCGTATTGCTATTCAGGCCAGAATATACCCGTACAACTCGTCCGAGAATGTTCTTTTCAGCCGGACCGCTCTTACTATGATGGACGTCGTGCTCCCAATTCAGAAACCCGATGGTGAGAACGCAACCCTAGGCGATCCTGAATACGGCTTCATCCCCGAGCTTTATCCCAACTTCTCCGTCAAGACGATCGAATACAATGCGACCATGAACATGTACAAGGCACACTACGAAGGGAGGACAATCGACAACACTAGTTACCTATTCATCGGCCCGTACCGTGTCAACGAGACTCTCAGCCTGGTTTCAGTCACTGCGCCCATCATCAACAACACATCCCATATCGATACCCTCGGTTGGCTCACAACTGTACTGGATGCGTCACTCATCACCAACGTCGTCAACGCCATGGAAGGTCTCGATGAGAGTGGCCTGACCTTGTTGTTTGGACCCAACAACGTCACCAACGTCTTTCCTTCGGAATACCTGTACAGTGCTGCAAACCCTACTCCCCCGGAGGATGTGCAAGTGCGTTTTCTTTCCCCACCAACGCAAAGAGCCGACGTACAAAGACATGGGCAATACGCTACTGCTCTCGATCCACCGCCCATCGACTGGACGCAATATCCCGCAATCCGCAAAGGCTTCACCAAGCCTACAGGTGCCACCAATAATGCTGGTAGCATCATCTCTACGGACAATGAGGATGGCGACAACGTTGCCGTTGGCTACGCTATCGTTAACAGCCCCATGGTTGATTGGATGATCATAGTAGAGCAGACGCATAGCGAGGTCTGGGGACCTATCTACCACCTTCGAAACGTCATAATTGCATGCGTGTTTGGCACCATTGGCGCCATGTTGCTCCTCGCGTTCCCAGCAGCGCACTTCTCGAGCCAACCGATAAGAAGATTACGGGATGCCACTGAGAAGACTGTATCGCCTCACTCGTTTGGAGACGATGACTTCTGCTCGCAAAATGATGGCGTGAACGAGGACGTGGACGACGCAGCACTAGCTCGCAAAGAGGGTTTTTTTGGCCAAATCATACACTACCGGAGAAAAGCAAAACTCGACCGAGCAGAGAAGAAAGAGGCAGAAAGACGGAGACAGTTCCGCATACCAACAAAAGTCAAGGACCGCAAACACTTCATCCACGACGAACTCACAGATCTGACCACGACCTTTAACGAGATGACCGATGAGCTGATGATGCAATATGAGAAGCTCGAAGAGCGGGTAGCACAAAGAACGGCAGAGTTGGAGCAGAGCAAAAAGGCTGCAGAGGCCGCGAACGAAAGCAAGACTTTGTTTATTGCCAATATCTCGCACGAGTTGAAGACCCCTCTGAACGGTATCCTGGGCATGTGCGCCATTTGCATGTCAGAAGATGATCCGATTAAGTTGAGGCGATCTTTGGGCATCATTTACAAAAGCGGAGATTTGCTTTTGAATCTGTTGACAGATCTACTGACATTCAGGTAAGTTTGATTCTAGCAACAGCTGGTCGGCGCGCTAACGATCAGCAGTAAGAACCAAGTTGGACAAGCGCTCAGCTTGGACGAGAAGGAGTTCCGTTTACGGGACATTAGCTCGCAAGTTTTGGCCATTTTCGAAAAACAAGCAAAAGAGGGCAGCATCCAGTTGGCCGTGGAATTCGAGGGACCATACGAAAACAATCTTGACAGCAACGGCCGCCCTAACGGACTACGCGATCTTGGACCTTTCGGACTCGGCCGGTTGAAAGACATGGTTCTATACGGAGACCAGCATAGGATACTTCAGGTGGTTATTAACCTGGTGTCCAACAGTCTCAAATTTACTCCACCGGGTGGGTCGGTTATGCTCACAATTCGATGCACTGGAGAGGCCCACATGTCAGACAGTCGCAAAGCTTCCCTTCAATCGAGACAAAGCTCTATGCGCAACTCGAAAACCCGCATAAGGACGTCTGCTTCTGAGGTGGAATCAGTGTCGGTGGCAACACCAAGTCACTACGACACTGCCAACGTAATCAACGTGATGGATAGAGGCAACGCGTATTCGCACTACATGGCCCAGGAAAGGTCCGCCACGCCACCACCGGGACGTTGGTTGTCATTCGAATTCGAGGTGGAAGATACTGGCCCTGGCATTCCCGACCATTTGCATGCTAAAATCTTTGAACCATTTGTTCAGGGCGATTTGGGTCTTAGCAAGAAGTTCGGAGGAACCGGCCTTGGTCTGAGCATCTGCTCGCAACTAGCAAGCTTGATGAAGGGCACGATTGGCCTCAAAAGCGAAGTCGGCCATGGAAGTGTATTCACCATGGTCATTCCATTGAAACACCTCACCAGTCGGGCCGACAGCACAGCAAGCTCAAGGAATGTCAATCTGGAAACGGGAACTCCCCGGCGAAGTCTATCAATCGACGACCCCCCACGTGGTCGGTCGCACGATGACGCGCTATCGGGCCGCTCCATACAGTCTGGGGCACATAGCCCCATCAGCGCCGGAAACACAGCCGCCACCGCGTCAGCGGGCCCAGTAGCATTCGAGACAGATACCAAGCCCCGTCTTGTAGGCCTCAGCCAACCGTTCTTCGCTTCCAATGCGCCCTTGGAGTCGCCAAACTCGCAGGTAGCAGCTATGAAGCGGGTGGAGGCGGAAGCCACGCAACGGGGTGACAAGGTCAAAGTGCTTGTCGCTGAAGACAATAAGACCAACCAAGAAGTTGTCTTGCGTATGTTGAAGCTGGAAGACGTCTATGATGTAACAGTTGCAAAGGACGGCCAGGAAGCGCTCGACAAAGTTAAAGAGAGTATGGAGCGCCAGGCTCCGTACAATCTCATTTTTATGGATGTCCAGATGCCTAACCTGGACGGTCTGCAATCGACACGACTCATCCGACAGTCCGGTTTCTCGGCTCCTATCGTCGCTCTCACTGCTTACGCCGAAGAAAGCAACGTCAAGGTATGCACTGATCCCTCCACTTGACCTATGTAAACATGCTAACAAAACCCAGGAATGTCTTGATTCAGGAATGGACTTTTTCCTTTCAAAACCCATCCGCCGTCCCGCGCTCAAACACGTCCTCAAAACATACTGCCAGACCATCCTTGAAGAAGAAGCTGAGACATCATCTCCAAACACTGCGGCTGCTGTTTCAATACCCAATGGCACAACAAAAGCTGCGGCAACTATGGGGTCCACGGCTCCCTTTACCGTCTTTGCTGGTACAAGTGATAGACCACCTGCGAGTGAATCGCCTGGGGTATCGCCCATGACCTCACCCGCCGCTTAGCCGCCAGCCATCTTCTCGTTCCTTTAACCCCCGTTTTCGCTTTCCACTGGCTTTTTGACATAGCTTTTGTTGAAGCCCTCTGCACGATACCACTTTAATCTTTACTTACGTCTGCATATTTCCTCTTTCACGACCTGTTGACTATACATAAGCGAATCATGGCGCTGTTGGAGAATACGTTTAATTTTCTTTTCTTCTTCTTTCTAAGTTTTCCATTGGTAACGGAGTGGTGCAAAAAAAAAAGTACACCTCTTGGGTAGTCGCATTCTGGCGTATTGGGTCTAGATGACTTTGGGCGACGAGACGTCTGGAAAATCTCACCTTTTTCCCTTCTCGGTTTCTTTTCATCCATCTGTGTCTCTCTCTCGTTCTCCCTTTCGGGTTTCTGTGGGTTGGGGAAATGCGGAGGTCGCTCTTCTCAGGCAAATAAGCGTTGCACAAGAGCCAAAACGTATATATACATGCGCGGGAAGTTCATTCCTGTTGCTGTTCAATTTGCAGCTGCATTGGAAAAGAGAAAAAAAAACGAATGGACTATTCAGCAACTGTGGCAACACTGTTCTTTCTTCGCGTTTTACAAGTCAACTAACTCTTATGTCTTGTGCGTCTTCAATCCTGTGTGAACGATATGATAATCGGCCTTTTCATACCCAAACTCATTGCTCCCTGACTTTACTAAGTCAGAAAAAAAAGATATCATGGATTTCTTTTACACTCTCAAGCAGAATCTTATTGATCTCTCAGTCAAGAGATGATGTGTCCACCTATAGGCGCGGTAACCGCATGCTGCTACTAAAAACAAAACCCCCCATATACACTTCCTCGCAGCCATACTCGTGGCGGTGATGAGAAGATATCAAAGTTTGGAAGAGATGGGATTCGTACCTTATAAGAAGGTTGCTTGTAGCCACGAGGAGAAGAAAATAAATTCCTCTCTGTTACAGCACCACGTCTCCGAAAGATTGCCTTTCCCATGTCTCTCTCCCCCCTTCTTTCTCTCGGTCTCTCTCTCTCTCTCTCTCTCTCTCTCTCTCTCTCTCTCTCTCTCTCTCTCTTTCTGTACATTAAGCCTCTTTTTTCTTTTCGCCAACCATGCATCTTCGCTAGAGAAAGAGAGAGGGAGAGCCCCTTGCGGCCTACCGGTACATGACTTGCGCGCGAGACGACGCACAAATCCGCAAGAAGAAGTTTGCTTGCCCGGTAGACTAAGCTGCTTTCCCCCAATGAACTCGGGCACGCGCGGCCATGGTGCTGTGCTCGCTGTTGTCGGCGAAAGGGTCGGGTACTGTGGCGGTTTCCATTGCCATGGCGGTATAAGAGTACCTGCGGATTCTTTCATCGTAGCGCCGCATGGTCATCGGGAGATGTTCCGAGCGGGTAGTGGCGCGGATTCGTTGCGATTCCCGCGTGCGAGTTCAGTGAAGTTCTCCTCATAGAGTACATCGTTGTCGTTGTTCTCTTCTCCATCGTCTTCATCTTTATCGCCAAACTGGCCCATGAGCATGAAACATTGTTCGAGGTGAGTTTGCTGCGCCGGATGTGGTCGGCACACTTGACGCCCAGGTGGAAGTGATCTGTAGTCAGGAAAGCGGTGAGTTGCCCAGCACCATTGGGACTAAGGCAGGTGGTGTGCATGTTGCGATTATATGCTTCTGCCGCTTCCCGGGCTACGTCTATGCCGAAGGATTGGTGCTGAGCCCATGCAAACGCAGCAGGGGAGGCCTGCAGAGTGCCATGATCTCCAACTGTTCACGGATCGGGAAACGAGAGAGGAACGGATATGTCAAGGCCAGGGTGCGTCAAGGTTTGGAAGAATTTGGGTATTTATGGCGGCATTTGTCTTGCGACCCTTGGATAGCGTCGCTCAAGATATACGATAAGGCGACTCGTCCCTGATGATGTAGATTTCGCCCACGAGAACCGTCAACCCAACCACCATAGTGATTGCGATAATGGGAAGGTTGACTCGTGCAAATTCTAGACCACCGACGTGGATGTGCTTCCGGCCAAGAATATCGCGCCACAGCATGCCAGCCAGCGACGCACTAAAGGCCAGACTGAAGGCACCATAGTTGACTCCTATAGCCATGCTGTTTACAAGTCAGATTAAGAAATCTCCTTCAACATGGTGCTCAAGACTTACCTATAGATTGTGCCCCAAAAGGTTCTGTCAGATATCGGCGTACCATTCTGGCGGTGAATCTCCTCCCACGCTTGGATGACTCTGGAGATGAGAATGGTAGTACCGATGTTCGTGCCGGCAAACTAACGAAAACTGGTCAGTCGCGCCCAATATCACCTCCAACCAAAGAACTTACATTACACAATATGACCGATACTAAGCCCATGCCACCGATTGCGCCGACTGTTCCAGTCCTCTCAACCCAGTGGTCCCAGGCATGCGCAAAAACCGGTACCCAACCTTGGGTGACTAGAGCCTGAACCAAGACAAACATGCAGAAGGCAAAGGGTACGAGTGCTAGCGGAAGGTGGTGGAATACTGTCATAGTTGTAGGAAAGGTTTCCTGCGCCCATCTGTATGCATCACGGATGAGTGATGAGAGCGATATCGGCGTAGGCTTTTTGCTTGGTTCCAGTTCTTTCTCTTCTTGCGAAACAGGCTTGTTGGCTATCATCTCTCGCGTTTTCTCACTCAATGTGTGACTCGAAGCCTCGGCTAGCGAGTTTGTTTTCTCATTTGAGTTCTGACTTGCATCTTGGGTCTCTTGGGCGGCTATCGCACCCAGATTTTGTTGTATGACGGGCATCCTTCTTGCTCCATCTCTGTCTGCAAGCGCGGTCTCCGCTCTTCTTCGACCTTGTTGGGCAATGCTTCGCGTTTCTTTCCTGTTCAGCCACCCCATTGCAAGGTCAAAGCAAAGCATGATGAATGCAGCCGGTAATGTAACCCAGAAGACTGGGCGCTCGTGCGTGCCCGTGGAGGCTGCATTGAGGGCAAGCACTGTCACT
This sequence comes from Paradendryphiella salina, assembly GCA_900634815.1. Classification (NCBI taxonomy): domain Eukaryota; kingdom Fungi; phylum Ascomycota; class Dothideomycetes; order Pleosporales; family Pleosporaceae; genus Paradendryphiella; species Paradendryphiella salina. The sequence goes on along the minus strand of LR132452.1, from coordinate 14,785 downwards.
AGTGTAGCTGCCATGATGGCCGCACCGAAAATGGCGCCTTTCCTGTCAATAAATGGATTCAGGACTTCTTCGAGTGACATGGTCTTTTCTTGCTCTTCATCGCTGTTAGGGCCACCCTCATTGTCTTCAAGACTACCTTTGGCGAAGGGGATATTAGGGTTTACAGGTGGCTTGTTCTGTAAGGCCCTTAGATTAATGGACTCGATCGAGATAGATACCAGATTCGTACCTTGAGCTCGTCTGGAAGATCCTCCATCTTGATAGATGGCGGGATAAGGGATTCATCGTGGAAGATGATGTACAGCAGAAATGGATACAGAACAATACCTGTCACAAGGACTGGAATAATGATATTCGCAGTGTACTTGATAAAGGTGATTTGGAAGGCTCCTGCCAGTACAAGGTTCGTCGGGTTGGATGAGACCAGTATTGCTGATGCAATGTTTGCCACGGAGAATTGGGTGAATATCCATGCTCTCGGATGCCTGATGTTGCTTGATACACGCGTCATATAAGACAAAAAGGCGGTGCCAGAGAGGATTACAGGATCGTTGCCGATAAGAGTCGTGAGTCCGAAGAAGAAGGCATACAGATAGAAGAACAGCCTGTGACCTACTTTTCCTCCTTTCTGCAGAACTTTGAAAGCCAGCCATCTTATCAAGCCAGAAGCGTCCACAGAAATCGCGATATAGGCGAGGGAGAGAAAGAAGAGCATAATGTCGTATGGGACGATTCCTTGGTCCCCAAGAGTTCCACTGCTTACTTCTTTGGCCCCGATAGCAAGAATCGCAAGCAGGAAGAGATCAGCTACCAAAGGCGCAGTAATGAAATTCATGGGGAAATCGAATCGCACAAACGAGCCGGCTTTGCCATTTCGAACCCTAGTTGGATGCTGTGGCGGTGGTATAATGCGCATTGCACTGACGAGCTTGAGGAACGGGGTCCAGATAACCCGCGGGACGTAGATCGGTATGCAGAATGGAAACAGCACATTGATGTCTGCGAGTGTTCAGGGTTAGTTGCTGGCATGAAACAGCCAACATGCTCACTCAACTTACTCGTTAACAGGAACACAATGAGTGTGACTATGGAGCGCCACTCCTTAATCCTGTTGGTATCAAGATTCGGCCTTTCTGGTTCGGTTGCACGTGAGGCGAGCATTTGCGAACCCTGCCAATACCAAATAATTGAATGTCGCATTGATCCTGGCGGGAAAAAAGAACTCGAGAGGTCATGTAGAAGATGACGCACGACACGAACGTGAGAGACAAGTGAGGCTTCCAGAGTCTTGTATAATGCTGATTCTAATGCTTACTCGCGCAGCGGTAGCTGCTTACAGAACGGAACGGAGGCTTTCCAGCCCGCTTGCATGGTTAGGCTGCTAGGCTGCCTCGTTGACGCTGGCAACGGCCAAGCGATGCAAAACTAATCGCTCGCCCAACCCATCCTTACCCTAAATGCGCGCGGCAATTTTTATTCGCAATGATACTCTTAATCGTTTTCTTTTTCCCTTCCAAAGTCGCTACGTCTTGCTGTGCTTTGTCGCAGACTCTCGCATTGTCTAGTGGGTCCGAGGCAAGACTGCTCGGGCAGGTCATGCTCCTCACTCAGCCACAACTCGCCCTTTCTAACCACAAAGGCTCACCGGTAAACTCTGCAGACTACATGGACGCCTTATTGACCGAAGCTACGATCGTTTCGCAATTCGTAATGCCTATGCTGCGACTCTTTGCGCCAGCATGATCTGTACATAATGCCTTCGTTTTATCCGTCGATAATTATACGATGTGAGCATGTCGACTACTCAAATACTTTCCGACGTTTCGACGCAAGGTGTTGTTGCGACTTCTACCGCAGCGGTCTCAGCGGCTAGCGCTACATTCAACGTTGTCTGTGCCTGGCCGATTTCATCCAACTACGGCACCGGGTCTCGCGTCAGTAGCTCTCCAGCTACCTGGGCTTTGGCCTATCAGAAGATTGACAGGAATCCAGATTCTTTTCTATGTCCTCGTCGCTGCGTGTGTCACTTTTCGTAAAGCGGAATGGTTGAGGAACACGTGCTTAGCTGCAGTCTTGGTCCTCCCAGCGATCTCAGCACTTCAAGGTATGGTGCTTGCGTCCGCGCATATCAATGGTCAGTTCCACAACCATCAAGGATGCTGCAATAATGCACATATCTGACACCATTCCTTTCTAGGAGCGATTGACCTTGATATCTTTGGGGCTTTCCAATTCTGCGCAATCGGAATTTTGGCTGCACCGCTCACTGTACGGGTATCGCGTACGTATTTTTATACGCCAGGAAGGAACATCATATTCTTATGGACCATATTGATACTTATGGGTCTATTAGCACTCTGCGTAGAGTTTTACCGCGTGACGCCAACCGACTGTAGCATCACTGTCGACAGTAAGTTGCATGCAGGAAGTGCTGATTTCCTCAAACAGCATCCGAACTGCAACATAACATGCTCAGAAACCGAGGGACCTAAATCCTCTCTTCGGGGCGGATCAGCTTCAGACGTTTATGTCATTCCCGTGCCACGCATCCTGACATTCAATGCTGGCATGCTGCTTGCTGCCGGTTTCTGCATCCCAGCAATCCTCTCTCTCATATTCACTTGGGACAAGGTCCTTGAGGCCAATTGGAAGAGGCGGCGACATGTGGAAAAGCTAGACGCTCAAATCGAAGGTGCCAATATGACGGTCGGGGAGATGAAAAGCGTCAATGAGCTTGTGAGACAGTTTCTTACTGTCATTGAAATCCCGCTCTTTGGTGGTGTAATACTCACTATCATCGGTGTTGGCGAAGCCAACTTCTTCAGCCCTCAGATGTTGCACATGACGGAGCCTATGGCCTCTCTTGGTAAGCGAGTCTAATCGATTGGACTTCATTCACTAATGCTGAATGCAGGGCAATGGTCACCTATAGCCGGAACCATTCTGGCTGCGTTTGGATCTCTGTATATACTATGGTCGGCTAGCGACGAAGACGATTCTCCGGAGAAGCATACTATACAACGAAAACACTTGAACTCCTTATTCCACAGCCAAAGTAGCAACCAATGGCAACCCCCGCGTTCGGCGCGCTCTCCAGATCGGTCGCCGAGGAATTCTGACTTAGATGAGGTTACGCAAGGCAATACCTTACGCATACGTTCGGAGTCACCCAATGAAATTGCATCGATTCCTCCTATCAACCATACAAGCTCTGAAAGCAATCATTCCTATGAAATCTCCCAGGATATCTATCAAAATGATCACCAGCCAACAGCCGGCAGACACAAAGTGCGTAAATGGTTGACCGCTGCTGGGAATTACCTTGGTGATGCTGCGCACGAAAAGCTCGACCCTGAACATAAACGCAACGACAACGAAGTGCGAGCATTTCCAGAAGTTCCTGGAGAAAATCTGCGCAACCCAGACTTGGAAAATACCAGTCGAAACTATGAGCGACTTCGGGAAGCCAGAGCGAGCAGCACGTGTTCGCCAAGCCTCAGGTCTATATCGGACGTTGGAGGTAGCTCATCACTGCCGCCTGTGAATGAAGCGTCGCGACCTGAAACCAGTCCTGATCGGCAACGAAAACGGCGAGCCACGCTGGAGGTTCCGAAGGAAGTTCATGGAAGGAGCGAAAACCATTGATTGAAAAACGAAGCATACCAGACATCAGTATCATCGGCTGACACTACTTGCATAAATGCAGTATGCTTCGACAGTCTACAGGCTGTTGTTACAGCCCAAACCAGGTTTCCGACACAGACAGATGCGACGGAACGCTATGACCCGCGCCTACTGCCCAGATACCCTCCACGTTCGGTCCAAAGTCATCAGTTCGATAGTTCCTCTCCGGGGTATCGGCCTTCGAGCTCGTCGGTATCGTGCTGACACCAAACACGTTCGTCCATTGTTTGAGCATCTCATCGTAATTCTTCGGCAAACAATATTAAGTCGACGGACCCATGCTAGAATCCTGCAAAAACATGAACTTCGAGAAAGGAGACTCCGACCATTTCACTCACGCATTCGTGGTCGCGTGCCATTGTATCCCAGATACATTCCCCGAACAACGTCGCTCCAGTGTTGCGTCGTCGAGATTGACTGTCCACTTGAGCATGTACCGTTCCACGCCGCCGATGCCCCAGAAGCGGAGACAAAGCATCCAGCTGGAACACCAGAGTATAGGGAGACAGCGGTGATGAGTTCGGGGTACGTCGCCGCCAGAACATTGGACATCATGGCACCCGACGAGCCACCAGTAACGAAAACCTTCATGGGATCGATCTTGTACTTGTCGATCGCGTATGTAATCATATTGGCGATGGCATTTGAGTCACCGCCACCACTGTGCGTTAGTGAAGCCTTACTGGACACGTCCCAGCCCTCGGTTGTCGAGCTTGGCCAGACTGTCACATAGCCCTTGGTGTCGGAGCCTCTCTTACAGGGAATCAACGCGTTTTGGAAATATTTCTGTGCTGAAGATTGGCAAGAATGAAATGCTACAACTAACGCGTCACTTTTGACTTGGTCGGGTGCATACACCCACCTTTTGAGCACCGTGAGCGAAATGGAAGAGAGAAAATGGGGGCGGATGCATACCTGCTGGGTTTCGCACTTGCATCACCGCCATAGTTTGCAATTTGCATCAATTGCGCACCGAATACTGCCGGGAAGACCTTACCATGTCAATATGGGGAGGGTGCTTGTGAGGCGATATATAATTGACACGATCTGGGGCAAATCTTAGAAAAGCACCACTATTACATCCGACTCGCGAGCATGAAATCTCTTCTCACATCGGTTTTAGCATTTGGCCGCCATTCGTGGAAGCTGCGCAGTTCGCATGCTACGAATTTTCTCCAGGTGTAATACCGTAGCGTGGGAGACTTACGTCATGTTATAATATATCATGAGCTGTCGCCGGTTAAAGGGCAAGGTTGCCCATAATCAAGCGTTAGTGCTAAACACTCTCATAAATTGAATATGCGCATGATTCTCCACATCGGCCAATATACGACTACCGGCATGAACTTTGATGCGTATGTTCACTGGCCAAGCCATTCTCTCGGGTTCATTCACTATATTGTGTTAAAACGACACCGCTATAAAAACAACGGACCTAGCGGACGTCCAGGTTGCGTCTTCGGATGTATGAACCGCTGTTATGAAGATTTCGCGAACTATGTCCTGAACTTGAGAGACGCTGGGAAGGGGACGGCTTTGGAAGTTGTTTTCTACAGTCTCAGATAACAATTATTAGACCAATGTGAACTTGGGAGGCAAGATATCATCGACAAAGCACCCAAACAAATCCACCTCCTTGTTCCGCCCAGATCTCATCACCTTCTCACGTGCCAGCACTACTCACGATGTAGTTCACCCTCCTAGCAAACCTCACATATCTTCTCCACCTCACCTACGCCCACAGCGTGGCATTAAACTACACAGTAGGAGACGCATGGCCCCCAAGGGGATGTCCACTTTGCCATCTCTCCCCACTCTACTAAGACAACTTCCTCTTCCAAAGCTACGACCCCTACGCCAACCAAACCACCCAAGACAGCGCCCCCTGCATCATCCAGCGCAAAGAAACATCCAACAACCCCATCTTCGAAACCACGAACATGTCCCCGCGCCCACATACATACCCATCCGCGCCGGGCAGAACATCGCCGCTATGTACGGACCCTAGGTCCACGCCGTCAGCCCCATGGTAACATGAATGGCATACTGCGACGATCCCACCAACGACTGCGGTACTTTCGCCAGCGCCAGCGCCAACGCGGCATGATTCAAAACTGGGGAGGCGGGGACTGCCAGAAGGAAGCATACAGACGGGAGTGTGGTCTCAAGGCACGATTTTGCGGCGGGATGGGAGTCGGAGTTTGTGGGAGGAAAATGCACTGCTTCAGTTGAGGGGGAGGTGCCGCTGCAGAAGTGCTGGGTGGGGATTATTCCGGGGGTGAGGACTATGAATCTTGAGTCCCCCTTTATTTTTTTTACTGGAGATGAGTAGAGAGATGGAGTGACTGCCTGGTTATAGAGCTGCAGATCAATATGGGGATTTATAGCCCTGAGGTGGCGAATAAGACGGTATGTGGAAAGAGCGATGGGGATGTGGAGGCGTACTAATGTAAGATAGGTTTGCAACATTCCGAGTCCGCCAGTGTAGAGGGGATAGTGGGAAGGTATTCGCAGTACTCAGGCTCTTCGCTGGACTCAGTGAAGTAGCATCTGGAAAGTATACAAGTCTGTCCGTCAGATCGAATTTCCTCCTATAAAGCGTGACGCATCACAAGTTCCCATCATAGCCAGAAGAGAGTCGGCATATTTCAATCGCAATTCCTTTCCCACCCCAGTTCACTCATGAAGGACACAAGGATACATGACCACACTCGACACGTCTTCTCAGACCTCCTCAGACAAATACAAGGCTCGCAGACCCTGCAGGTCTTCAATCACCTCATCCAGCTGCTCCGGTCCCTCCAAAGCTACCACCCGCCCATAGATATCGGCAACGCGGGACTGCCACATCGAATCACCATCTGTTGCGTCATCAGATAACCCCGTGTAGGGTTCCAGGGCCGAGAAGTTATCATTTGACGGCCGTGGAGGCGAGCCAGAAGACGGGAAGCCGAAAGGGAGGGAGCGAGGCGAACTAAGCGTCGAACTCGGTGTACGAAGGGACAGGGGCAGAGGGCGATCGGGCGCTGTACATTGTTAGTATACAAGATGAATTGGATGTTGCCTGCTGCCCCAAAAGCCGTACTGTTTGGTGGGTAGTCCTGCCGAGAACTCAACGACGTCGAATGTAGTGCAGCTTCACTGATTACTCTTCGGCGCTCGGCACGAAACAGCGGAGGGAGGAAGTCGACACGGGGGAAGACAGGATAATCGGTGGCGCGCGGGGAATTGGGGGAAGCATCAGCAGCCGGGTCGACACGATAGTGTTTCCCGAGAAGGGCGAAGCGGGGCTCACTATAAACACCACATCGTTAGTCTCCGTCATTCTTAAGTATCCGACCTTTGTCCGGATGGTCGGTTTTGAGAGGCGATGTGGGTTGGTCGCCAATCCCTTCGCCCTAGCCCTGCGTGACACCAGTCGGTGCCTGGATTACGGAGGTTGTGGATGCCGGGGCTTTTGCGGAGGGATAACTGTGCTGGAAGCTTAGCATACATTGGGCGTTGGTTGAAGACGTCTTCTAACAGTCTGCGAAGATGCTCGTTGGGGATGCGCATCAGGTTATAGCCCTATGATGGTGTGTTAGCGGAAGTCGAGCAAATTGATTTGGACTTGATGCCCACATGATCCAGGCCCAGCTCTCGAATTTCCTCTTTAGCAGCCGCGTAGTTCTCATCACTCGACTTGATCCAATAACTGAATAAGGAGAGATTCACGTCGGCGATGGTCTCGTCCTTGATCTCTCCGGCAATCCGCTTCACATCATGCTCTGTGAGGTTGACATGAAGAGATTCGTGGTGGCAGCGGTAAAGACTGCTGTCTGTTGAGGTTCCATTCTTGCTGTCCGTGCTGCGGCTGACGTGGTTTTCTTTGTTTCCTTCGTTGTCATCACACTTTTGATGACTGTTGTGGTCAATATCGTCATCGTTGAAAGCCATATAAGCCTTGGCGAATGCAGCGAATTCCTCGTCGCTGAGTGCTTTGAGTTCGTGTAATTCCTCAGGAGCTTCTTCATTTTCTGCCACGGCGTCAGCTGGGTTTATTCGCGTTAGTAATCGTTACTCACCTGGTATGTCGGCCTCGTCAATATTGCTCTCGTCTCTACGTTTGTACACACTGTCGAAGCGCTCGAGACTGTCCGACGGATAATGACGCACAGTTTTGATGCTGGCACTGTCGCCCTCTTGAACAGAGTTCTTGATAGTAGCTACCTGAATGCTGTCGCTGATATTGCCGCGGCCGCGCTTTTCGCGTCTGAAAAAGCGTCCAAGATTTCTCATACTGCTGCTGTTGCCAATGCGCTGACGCTGTTCTGAGCCATCATCGCTGATACTTTCTTCGATATCGCGCCTGTGGATTGTGATTGCGGGGCTAATGTTGCGGTTATTGCTCTTCTGCGAGCCTTCGGGCTGGCTGTAGAGTGTCGACACCACGTCTGGCGAGAAAATCGTCGCCGCCAGACTCGCCTGTAATTGCATGTGCGGAAAATCCATGTCTGAGCTTCAAAGTAAGGCGTCGTCGTGCTAATGTACGATGGCGCGTGGTTCCGGGTAGGAGTTCGAGACTACGTATCGCTGCGTTGATGACGCGAAGTCGCGATTGCAAAGTGCGAGCGTGATCAGGCAGCAGAATGGCGCACTGAAATCCGTGGTGAAAGTGAAAGTGAAGACGAAAAGTGTTTGCGAGCCTCGCGGACTTCGTACTCCATGACCCAGTAGTGAGAGTGAAATAATGACATGGAGTTGTCAGGAGCTGTTGTCAGTTCAGTGACATTGAAGGTACTGAGATGAGGGTGAAGGTTATAGCCAACAAGAATAGAGGCGAGGGTTTGAGGGAAGGAAAGACTACAACGTTCCCATTGAGCGATTCTCTTGACGCCCCATGACCCTAAGGCTATCCTTGCTTCTATAGGATGACGCTGATGATGTAAAGGTACAACATTGGTCAAGTGCGCCTCGTTAGATGTGTCAACAAAAGGCCGAAGGTGCTCCATCGCTAACTCCAAGGCCATGCCTGAGGCAAATGGCCAGTTCAAGAAAAGGTACCATGCATTGCATCACAGGTCTGGAAGACAATTGGGTGTGACGAAGGCGTATTACAACAGACTCGTGAATGTCCCAATACGATGTATGGTTTTGGTAGTTCTCATGGACCCGAGGTTGTTCATCTGAGTACCTGGTTTCACCGCCTCAACCTAACCCATAGACCTCAGTAGCAGTGAAATCTTCTTCTCCCCCCCAACTGGTCATGTCTCTAGGGATTGGCCTGAGACATGTGTGATCAGCCAAGAGACGTCAAGACTATAGTGAGTGATAACAACACGAACATAGATCAGCCCACCAAACCTTCTAGAGGAGGAACGAAGTCCACAAACACACTACCGTATCTTGGCCAGTGTAGTCATTGCCGAGGCGGTAGGAAGAGCTGGTCGAAGAAGCGCAAGGCGCTCTATCGATCTCGTGCCCATTCTGTGGACACTTGTACACGTACTCAATCGTCTCTCTAGAGCAGGCGTGTCCAAAGTGAGGAAAAGAGCTTCATGAAGGAAGTAGTCGGCCCACATCCAACACGCACTAACAGTTGGAGGATGTGGGTGATTCCAGTCGGAAGGAATGCTGCAAAGCGACGGGCCGATTGCTTGCCTACGGCAGGCAGGTGACTCCATTTCCGACGTAGGATTTGTGATGGGAAGCCAACCGTGTGATCAACAAGCACATGTTAGCAACTACTCCCCAACAATACATGCAAGACTGGGTCGAAGAGGAAGGAGATGAGGTCCAGGTAGTGGAGGCTCGACAATATCTACGCGTCAGACTTGATCGCCGCGGAAGCCTCGCCCCTTCCCGAGGTCCACGCCACCCACTGGCTCGGCGTTGCGCTCGACCTGCATCTCCCTGCTTTTCGCAGTGCACACATCAACTCCTCCTCGGACAACAGTCATTGTCGGTCAAGCTTCGCCCACATGCCGTTTCGCCTTGGGCTTTGTCTGGGCGATCTCCATCTTTGCTACCTCCCGGGCGTCTTGGGTTGGGGGCAGGCCATGACTTGTTTTCCTATCAATTACCCGAACGGCGCACGTCGACTGCAACAACACATCGCTTACATGACCCCTCACGCATGCAAATCGGCTTAATCAAAAAAGCATCCTTAATGCGCTTACTGTGGCTGAAATGGGCACGACATTGAGCTGCCTGCACCAGTAGCCGCAGAGATCGACTCGCACGGCGCTTATAGATGTTGTACAAGACAGCACACGACGGTTTTCTCCCGCGAGCAGGGCCAATTTTACCCACTTTTTAACAATCTCGATATTGCGGCGCAGACAAAATCCCCTCACGTCTCTGCACTGCCATGGGGCCTGGGTCGCAATGAAGGACGTTCGTTGCTCGACATTGTGACCACTCACGCGATCGGGGCCAACTTTGATCAGCGAACTCGTGATCCTAGCTTCAGGCTGAGCGTCTCTCGGGAACGAGAACCAGAGGTCGTATGGCGATGAACCATACTCGAGAACGCCTTCTTCCTCTAGTCTGACTATGAGGTCAGAAATCCGGGTTATATCTCAAAACAGACGGTTGTCGTGGGCTTGAGAGGTGTCTCGCAGACCTGATTCGCTAGGCCCTGCAGCGAATGGGGGCTGTGAGCCGCTGGCTTTCGACCCCGAACCACGGCAGCAGATCTCAGCCGTTCAAAAGACCGCTGGATGTTGGCCCACCCCCCGGTTCCCCATTGCGGGCTTTGTAGATTCCGCAGGCGCTGACCAATATGAGTTTTGTGGCGTGGTCGACGCAGCTTGGGCGCCGCCAACCAATCGAAAACTGACATTGGCGCCTTTGTGTGTTGGGTCGCCCATCATTCCCTACTTAGCCGCATTTCCAACGTCCTTCACCCTCTAGGAGTTTCCCGCACCATGTCCCAACGGCGGGGTCACTACAGGCGGCTCTCTAGACTTTCAAACGCGTTTACTCGAACGGCATAGTTTCACGTCGCCACCAAGATAACATGATTGCGTTGACAGATCTTACCGCTGCAACTGGCGTAGTACGCATCGTCACGGTGCGGATGACGCGTGTGTGGTGCATTCATATAACAAAACTGTAGCCTGCAGGCTTCAGGTGGTACCCTTTCCAGCCCTCTGTCATCGTCGCGTTCCGTTCTGGGGCGCAGTCTCTGTTCTCCTCTTTTCTTCGACTTTACCGACTTTACCCACTTGACCGGAAGAGTTGCTGTGCCGCAATATCACTCATTCGGTATTTGCTTACGCCATCTGGTGCTGCCTTCTTTTACATCCTTCGCCGCCGCCATTCCCGTGTTTTCTTTTCGTGTCTCGCGTTTCATCGAACGACATTATTACGCTCCCGCCCATTCTAGGGCAACGTGCACAGAAAAGCTTGTCACATACTTGGCGCAGCAACTTCTCCATACATATGGCCACTCTGTCTGTGTCGTCACCTGGGCTGTCTTCAACCTCATTGGGTGCTAGTATCCACAGACCACTCTCTACCCACGGACTGCCAAAGCAGCCGCGTACCATGTCACCCGAACGACCACATCGTTTTTCAGCAAAGAGTTATCCTCCTCCCGCTCTCGTCCACACTCCAATGACACCACAATCGTTGGGACCAATGTCTCCACCACCAATGTCAGCAAAGTCGTTTGGCACATTCATCGACTCAGAGCCGTCGACGCCGGCCTATTCACCAAGAATAGACCATGACTGGAACAACAACTCATCTCTTGTCCTGGTTCGACCCATGTCGTCATCCTCGGAGCCTTCAAGCCCTACAGAGCCGGTATGGCGGATGCTGAAGCCATTGCCTGTGAAGGCACCACCCAAGTCCAGGTCTACGCCTGCTGTACCTCAGACAAAAACTCCAGCCATCACTTCCAAAGAGATGCTCTCCAACACCTCGCTATCTTCCCACACAACCAAAGAAACGAGGCATGTTAGCCAACCAAAGCCAGTCACATTGGCCGATCTATCTCAGCAACACTACCCACCAAAGAGCGAAGACATTAAGAACGACGAAGACAAGAAGCCGGCAGACTCCGGCACCCCTACAACAGCAACGTTCGGCAAGCTAGCGTCTAAGATGAAGCTTATGCTTCGACGGAAGAACACAAAGGCAAAAAAAGAAAAGAAGCAGAGACAACACGAAGAGGTAGACCGCATAGAAGATGTACACTGGACGGAGATGTGACCTGTCTGGCTATGAAAGGGCTTTTCAGATAGCTCATCACACACCATCACTATTAGTACACAAATGAAGGCGGTCTAGAAAACGACAGCGGTACTGTACGGATGCACATTGTACAAGAAGGGGTAATACATGAGCGGCAGATGGGAGAAGCGTTTCAAGTGGCTTTGTATCGTGTGTCTTTGTTTTCTGAACAGATAATAGTGCTGCTGACTATCATTATCAGTCTTATCGGAGTCTTTGGCGGGCAATCATCGTCTCCGGTTTTTTTTTTGTTGTTTGGAAAGGCGTGTTTTGAATGGTCATGCTCTTCATCATGAGTCGCACAAGCAAGTAACGACGATACCCAAATCCTTAAGAAGTAGTCTCAATTAGCAACCTTACAATTATCTCTGTCCACTATGCTTGCCACGTTCAACTTCATCGACATTGCCCAGGTGTGCAACCAAGGCTAGCAGACAGAGTGTTTCTTTGCTTTCGGCCCTCGCTACAGAAGCGCCCACTATGCATGTAAAGAACTACACTAGTCCTTCAAATGCTCAGGGCTGTGTCCCTTGCTTACACTAGGTCCCACCCAAGCCTTCCACTGCGGCGCTACCCGCCCGCTTCACGTGAGAGGGCGATCGACAAGCGCATGCACAGACCACTCAATCTTGGACTCCAACCACACTGGGAAGGAAACCATCCACATCTCAGGCCGGCAAAGTCGCCGATTCCACAAAACATCCAAAATGATACCAGGGCAATGCGGAAGCCCAGCACGTCTGAAGCTTGTGTCGCAAATCCAATTAGCTAGGCGATTACGTCCGCTCACAACGGCTCGCAGCATACTCCAGCCACGTACCGAGCCTGTAAAACGCGTTCACTTCGTCAGCTCAACATCACGTGCTTTGTCACAAACAAAACGACACGCCCTTGTTGAACGGACAAAGTCACAGCAGAAGGTTCTACAGCATGTCTGGACGAAGCGTTCCTCGGGATCAACAAACCCCTCCAGCACCCATCTCCAGTCACGCTTCCCCACAAAAACCGTCGTGTTCCTGGCCCTCGTAGCCGGCCTGGCATACTACCTCGTGGATATAGTTGAGCCCTCATGGACAGACGACGTGTACGCAGCTTTTGCAACGACAGACACGGCGAGTAGCACAGCAACGCCGCTGCACTTTTACCGCAACCGCGAAGAATTGCAGCATACACTCGACTACCACATCCCTGACCCGAGCGCACCACTAAAGGACCCAATGATTGCGAAATTCTTCTCCGAACAATTCGACAAGCTATGTTTTGGGTGGATGATGGACGCTTCGGACGCAAAAACCGGTGTCGAAGGCATGCCCGACGCCGCGATGCCAATCACGCACGGGTGCCGCTTCCGCAGCAACGAGCCGTGTGAAGATTTCTTCGCGCTGGGGACGAGTCCCGGTCCCGGAGAAAAGGCGTGGAATTACTGGGCGGTGCTAGATGGACACGCAGGACAGTATACAGCCGCGTATCTGCAGTGGTGTTTGCTGCCCATGGTATCCTCGGCGCTGAGTACGCTACCGCGGAACGCAGCGAGCCCAGCCGTGGAATCTGCTCTCAAGAACGCGTTTGTAAATGTCGATAGACTGGTCATGGAACGCGCAAAGACGGCGGCGAATTGGTTGCCTGCTGCCAATGCGGCAGCCGTGGCGGCACTCACACCCGCTTTTTCGGGGAGTTGTGCGCTGCTTGCTGCGTTTGATCCCGAGACAGACGTGCTGCGGGTAGCTTGCACGGGGGATTCGCGCGCAGTGCTGGGGCGCTGGGACGAAGGGGCGCAGGCATACATGGCCGTCCCCCTCTCAGAAGACCAAACGGGTTTCAACCAAGCTGAAGTTCAGCGCTTGCGTCAAGAACACCCCGATGAAGCAGATATCCTCGACCCAAAGACTGGCCGCTTGCTCGGCTTGGCTGTGACGCGCGCCTTTGGCGACCACCGCTGGAAATGGGACAATGACCTCGTCAAAGCATGCCAGCACAAGTTCTGGGGTACCGCCCCACGTCCCGGGTCCAAAACGCCGCCGTACTTGACGGCCGAGCCTGAAGTCACAGAGACAAGGGTTATGCGCCAAGACAGCGGGCGAAGAAGCGATTTCCTCATCCTAGCCACCGACGGCCTCTGGGATCGTATTTCCTCGGCCCACGCCGTAGAATGTGTGCAACGTTATCTTGAAGCGCGGTCTCGCGGCAACGGTTCTGTAGCCAGGGATCCAGTACTACAACGAAACCCACCGGATTTCTCCCCGGCCGTATCGTCTTCCGCTTCTCCTTTTATCACCTCCTTTTCCCCCCCATCATTATCCCCAGCAACAATATCATCATCATCATCTTCTTCTTCTTCCCTCGAACCAGGCATCTCCTGCGACCCCTCGCAGAACCAAGATGTAGACTGGAAAGCGACGCCCGAGTACTTTGCTATTGAAGACGAGAATGCGGCCGTGTGTCTAGCGCGGAATGCAATGGGCGGCACGCGACGGGCGCTTTTTCTGGGCATACTTACCGCGCCCGAGGGGTTGAGCAGGAATGCCGTGGATGATACGACGATTATGGTTGTGTTTTTTGACAAGCTTGGAGAGGAGCAGATGAAGAAGAAGAAGAAGGCTGATAGGGGAGGAGGAGGTGAGCCTGGCATGAGGGAGGGGAAAAAGAGGTGGTGGTGGCCGTTGTGAGGAACAGAAGAAGAAGAAGAGAGTTCGTTGTGTTAATATACAGAAAAACAATGTAATATATCATAACCAGCATCAAAAATAGGGCATCTTCCCCATGTCCATGGTTGATTGGAAATGTCCCCCTGCCCCTACCTTTTACATTCGATCCCGTTTGAAAAGCACAAGAGAATTAGTCATGTATACAGTCCGCACCTCTCTCTCTCTTTCTCTCTTTC